>BLFK01000201.1:1974983-1995855 GCA_014634185.1 Astreopora myriophthalma | reverse complement strand
ATATGTAACACAATATGTAACACAATAAGTAATATTTGATTACCATTTGGGGGTTCCTATAATGATCCAAAGAACTCTTGGTCAGCACAAAGTATCTGCTTCTTGAGGAGGTGCGTCCAGGATGAAAATACGTCTTCCACAAATACCCAGACTTCTCCGCCATGTTTGGCGCTCCGGTTCGTTGCTGCTCGAACACCGTTCTTCCTTGCAAATGAGCCATCTCCGTTGTGTTATCTCATCCGTGAAAACTTGATGTGTCAGAAGTGCCACACAGTTTTTTCAGCCACAGTAGTAACAAAACCCAGTTACAAGGACAGTTACAAGTGGTTTTAATGCACCTTGACGTAAGCTTATCATGCACTGCAAGGAGTCTAAGGAAAGACTTTTTCCCGCCTGAGAAACTGTACATCCAAATTTAGACCCCCTTAACTTCCATGGCATCAGTCTAATAAACAATTGGGGTATTAAGAGGACAATGGCCCCTCCAGAAGTTTAATAAAACATCATCACGAAAAAACTCAAAACGTCTGAAGTCCTCTACCCTCTGCCGGAGTGGGGTAAGGGTTTGGACTTTTGTCAGTCTTTTTTTTGTTTCCAAATTTGGTTTCTTTTACAGTAGTTAACTAAGAAGATTATTTTCTATGCAGGCAAAAAGTCAAATAGTAGAAGCATATACACATTGTGTGACACAGTGAACGAAACAAATTTCTTTAAATTTCTATTCAATTAGAGCTGCTTCGCTGGGACCCCCAGAAAAAAGACAAAAAAGTAAAAGGCCAGGCTGACATGTGTAAGCCGTGGTCGCTCAGCCCCAAGGGACGCCATGTTGTTGTAGCTGTTGTCCCCTCTTACCGTAGCTTCTCTTGTGCATTTACTTGGATTTTACCTGCAAATTCAAGATGGGGAGGCGATCGATTTCCACAACAAAAAGTGGAAAGTTTATGAACCCTACGGATCAAGCAAGTAAGATTGAAATTGCGCTAGATCATTTAGTTGACTGTTGTGTGTAATTGACCAGCAAATTGCTGTCTTTCCATCGATCAGCTCACCGCTTCTTCATTTTGATGGGTTTTTTTAGGAAAGGAAGCAAGAAAAAGAGAATTAAAGAAGGTATTTATTAGGAAGATGTGAGATATGTATAATAAATTATAATAAGATCATATATACATGCGTTGAAACAATGATCTGAATTAAGCGTACCGCGTCGTTTTGCCATGCACATGTAGGTATTTAGGTTTATGTTTCCCTCTGTAATCGGTGGCTTTTGCGGGCGGGGATTTTAATGCCTAAGAAAGTTGTATATGCACGCTCTAGATTGCGAATTGCAGTAGCCTACAGTGGTGTAGAAGCTCTCGTAAGCTTGTAATTCTACTGGCCGTTTAGTGTTGCAGCTGCTATTGTTTAGGGTTAGATCGATTGTTTCTGTTGTTTGTTTTTAATTATTGTTGTGACGGAAGGGTAGCAAGCCAGTGATAGTTATGAGACCTTGTGAGAGCTGCTACATAGCTCCTAGTCTAACCCAAAGCATTGCCCAAGTCGTTAATGTAGCTGCATTTGAAAATGAGGTTATCTTTGGACACAGATGTAACACAAGCCTGAGAAACTACGTAGCTTCTCACTGTACTACTCACTAGGTGAATATAGACTGCACAGCAGAGTTTTCCTATTCAGCAGTGAGAGCTAGTTCATCAGCTTAAAGATTTTGTCTTCATGTATCTTTACATGTGACATGTGCTGTATGGTCGTACAGTCTCCAAATAAGAATGTGGTGTTGTAAGGCTGATTTTAACTAGTGCATACATGTAAGCACAAACATAAGCATAAGAAATTAAGAAGCAAGTGAGTACACCAGAACACAAGCGTAAGGACATGCACAGTGAAGGGAATGGAGAGGGGAATCTTGTAAAGCTACAAGGCATGTTGCGAACTATTGCACAATTTTTCGATTTTGTTGTTTTGAAAACGTAAAATGAAGTTGTTACAAGTAAAGTCATTTTACCTTCACATGTGTACTTTTTGTTTGTATGTGTCTCTGTCATGTCTTACAGAACAAAAAGCAACGAAAGATGGTGCGTGAAGCTGTGTTGAAATCCAAAGATCCTCGCAGAATTTTGGAAGAAATTGAGAAAATTGAAACTCTAGGTACCTATACATGTACATGTGGCTCTGTGAAGTTCAATATCATACAGCGTATCTACTCTCCTGTTGATCAAAATTATGTGCTGAAGAGTCATCAAGGTCTTAAATTTGTCAGTGACCAGAGAAAACATTTGAAGGTCTTCTACTGTGTTCACCATCATCCATGACGTTTTGTCTCATCAGAAAATGATGCTGGGCCAGTTCCTCTTCCAAATGACAAGGCATTAAAAGAAAAAAAAAGGAAGCTGAAAGAGACGCTAGATAGGATGGTCAGCCTTCTTGTGAGTACCGGTTTTGCCAAATTAGCGGTCTATGGTCACGATTAGACATACAGTCACATGTACTTGGTGGTTGTAATGCTGAAAGATTGGACACTGTCTAAGTAGGCTGTAGAGTAATTCTCATTAATTTCATTTCCGTGTCTGTTTATTTATTTGTTTTACAATAATACAGGTATATTATTACAGTAATAATTATAATTATCTAAAGTATATCCTAATAATTATTACAAATATGATAATTAAATTATACCTACAAATCTGTTATAATGATAATAAATTATCATTATAACGCAACTGTATGTATTAATTATAATAATATAATAATTATTGACAGGAGAAGCCCACTCACTGAGGTGGTTATCAGTAGAGCCTATTATTAGGAACCGCGTGGGCTGGTTGAGGGCACTTTTGGCAATGGCAACCCCATTGCAATAAGACCATTCATTCCTGCCAGTCCCCAACACTAAGTAATTACAATGAAGCTGTGGTGGATGCATGTAAGATTCAAAATGGTGGAATGTGAGAAGTCTGACAAAGATGGTGTGAGCCGGTCAAAACCATATGTATCAGTTAATATTCCACGGAGTGAGTATATCCTTGGAAAAATCACCTCTGTTAACAAAAAAGAAGTATTTTCCAACTAAGAGAAGAGTGTTTAAGTTAATGCTAGAGATGCTTACCAGTGATAACCTATCAAAAATAATGCTAATGCGTGGTGCCAAATTTCTACACTGTACACTTACTAGCTTAAGTCAACAAGCTATTAATTTATGGTAAAATTAATAAAGTAATAAATTATTGTTTTTCAAGCTAGTTTTAGCTCTGTGGCTAAAATATGTAATTAATGCTAAGTTAAAATCAAGCCATTGCTGGTCAGTGGTGATCGCGGATCATGCACCCCTATTTGACATACAGGGTTTTGCTGAGCTTCAGATGACATGTACTCACTGTGGGGGGTTGTGCAAATCATGCCTTTGTGCGGCAGTTTGCCCCTCCCTTCCCCTTCCCTCCCTCTTTCTCACTGTCACGGTGCCTGGTGGTGGTTGCCGCTCTCAGGGTTGCAATAGATATGTGCACACCCTGCTCAAGGCTCACATTTTGCTTGGCACCACCACCCACTTTCATAGGCACCTTCCTCAAGCTCATCTGTTGGTGATGAGTTTAACCAGAAATTCACAACTTCGAGGTCTCACTGGGCTCAGTACTTTTTTCGCCAACATTTTCAGTGTCACTTGAAGGGAACATTTTTATGTTGGCCATTTTACATTATTTTTATCTACCCCATCCTCACTTTCTTGTTACTTACGATAGTGGACTAGGGGGAACTTGGGGGAGGTCTATGACTGCATTGATAATGATGTTGGTGATATCTCACAAAATATAAATTGTTTTTTTGGACACTGGTTTTTATAGTTGTTGGGAAGAAAACATTAACATTGTACAAAGTAGTTAGGTGGAACCATCATTAATCATTTTAAGTGTAAACTGTATGTATCATTGGTCAATTTTTCTATTACTATGTTATCAGTCCAATGATCCTGTTTTTTCCTATTCACAGGAAAAAGATGACCCTTCTCATTCAAATCAATTGAGGCAGTACGTACAGTTGTATGAAATGATCTAGATGCAGTTTTTGGCTAGAGCACATTTCAATTGAGTGCCAAAAGTAATTAACGGTGCTGCCAAAACGTCAGTATCAATCGTGTCCAGACTATTCCAAACGTTAGTTCTCAGGTCACCTCTGCAAGAATCATTCCATTTTCAGAATACGTGTTCTTTTGGAAAACTTTATTCCTTTTATTCTGTTAATCCTAAACCAGAATAGGAACAGAAAGAAAAGTGCCAAAAGAAGGTACCCTGAGTGTCATAAAAACAAAACCAAAGTAATTAAAGAGCCAATAATTTGTTTCGGAAGGAAATGCACCCATCAGCCGACCACAAAATAATTATTGAAGTAATTCACAACATGGTTTTGCTAGTCAATCAGAACAAAAAGCAAGTAAAAGCAGCCAGTGCCAAGTGCGGGAGAATGTTAACTAGACCGACTGAGTTGCAATTGGTTTTAGTTTTGCATCTGAGTGGTTGAAAAGTTTGCGCAAGTTTTTCTCATCCAGTCACTGAGCAAACCAAAACTGAAGGAACAGACTAAGTATTGCATGATAACTTTCAACACTCAATTGATAGCTGTTCTATAATGGAGTAAATGCTAGATAAGTTCAATTTTTCCATGCTGTGCAACTGTATCATCATACTATCAACTTCCTTTTAATGTTGGAATTTTGACTCATTAATTTTTGTTTTCTTCGTAGATTGATCACTGATAGTGAAAGAAAACGTCTGCAGGCCCAGATGTCTGCTAATGGTAAGAATAAAAGCAAAGTTTTAAAGTCATGCCCTGCTACAATGTACGAAGAAAGATGGTTGCCACAGGTCAGGAAATGGTCAGGGAAAAAAAATTCTTCAAGGTCAGGGAAAAGTCAGGGAGAGTTTAAGTCTTTGAGGGAAGTCAGGGAAAAGTGAAATTGATATTACTCATGTATGTTGTCTAGCACAATTGCTAGATTCCTGATAATCATACTGTTTGTCATTGTAATGCAGGCTCGTAATGCTTGGTTTGTGAATGAAATCCTGCACTTCATTTTCTTCTCTTTTCATTGTTTTCTAAAATGTCCAATTTTTGGGTAGATTTTACAGACATGATAATTATGTGTTGGATTGGTAGAAATTAAATGACAAACTGATTCTGGGTTTCCAAGAAAATCAATCTTTTTTCTATGTTATCTTAAGAAACTATCAATCCATGTACACTGCATGTGACTCTCTGAAAGCATAAATAAATGGGTGGAGAGGTTGGCTGTGACGGGAGGTTGGAGGCCATTACCAGGGCTAATTTCTGATTTTTTAAATTTAGTTGGTCAGGGAAAGTTTATATTTGTCAGGAAAAGTTGGGAAAAGTCAGGGAATTTCAAGATCCTGTGGCTGTGGCAACCATGAGAAAGTACAAGGCACAGATCGTACCAAGGGATGGAAATTTTAAGCAGTGTTTCCTCCCAGATACCATAATAAAGATAATATAATTTATTATTAAGAATGTTGACCGTGTAATTATGAATCAACATTAATTTTTTAACTCATTTTATTACAGAGTTAAGACAAAAAGCTCTTGCAGAGGTAGGTGAACAAGATCCTTAATGTACGATTGAATCAAAATAAAAGCTTTGAAGAATTTTTTTGTTGCCTTTTCCTCTCATTTGATTTTAAAAATTAATGATTTTGTTTTTGTCATTCCAGGAAGCTCGGGTGCCAGCGGACATTCCTTTACCACCCAACATTCCTCTACCACATGCAGGTACAGTGTAAAGTGCCATTATCTTGTTCACTTCAAAACCAGACTGATGTCTTAACCTTTGAATTGTTGGGAAAACACAGTAACTAGCACCTTTCAGAATCATGTTTTGTATAATAATTTATATAGATGTTCTACGTGTAACAACAAAATACAGTACTTGAATTTACAACCCCAAACTGAAGAATCACAAAATTGTCCCCAAAGAGCATGACGAGACGAAACGACCCGAAAAACAGTAACAGAGTTCTGTTATGATGAATGGACAATAATTTCCATGTACCCGATCTGGCTGAGTGAATATGTCAGTGAAAGGCTGACAAGCTGATTGGACTTCCTAAATAAGTAACAAAATTAGGCAAGTTCGTGCGTAACACAACACCATTGTCTTCTGTCCAGCAGTAGTACCGCCATTCTAAAAGAGTTAGCCCCCATTAAATAGTACTGATAATTATGTATCATGCAGTGCACAGTAAAATTAATGCCAAGAAATTTGGGATTCACCAAAATAATTCATTATTAGAATGATAAAGACATCCGCTCAAAGAAAGGAAAGCCCTCGCACGGTACTCTGTACTTTTGGCCTGAAGACATGTGATAACAGTAAAGACCTTATATGATAACTCAGAAATGATATTGTGTCATCTCAGTAACAGAGACTCTTAGCACAGTGAGGTTGAAAAATCCACGAGTTGTTGGCACTGGTAGATATTCAATTTTCACCCTTTCTCTGCTATTACAACCTGGCAGGAATGTTGATGCCAAGTGATATTCCTCTTCCTGGACCACTTCCTGGACAATTGTGAGTTGGTGTCCCATCAGGGAAGCTTTGACTGGGCATGTACAGATATAATTGCTTGACACAGTGAAAGGGATGGCAGAGACTCTTTTTTGATGTTGCAGTAATTAAAGGGCTCTGGGCAAATGAATATCTTAAAATTACTGACCTTTATGTGGGGTTGGTGGCAAATTTTTGCTGAATCAACTGTACCCAAGTTGTGAAGTACAAGTAAGCGTTTTCATTCATTTTGGGGGTAGAAGGATACCAGATATTGAGTAGCCAGGTACCCTATGTGAGTTGATGTGATGTTATTTTACTTCTGCACTTCTGCATTCCATCTAAATCAATAACCTGAATTTTTTTGTCACCAGTGCCATGTGCTGTATGGCATAAAATAACAACAAGTATAAAATTGTCATTTTTAATTTCGTTTTCTGATTTTGTCGGAAAACCAAAAATAGAAATCAAAACTTGAATTTCAAATTTTGTTTTTCACATGTATATTGTCGGAAAACAGAAATCAAACCTCAGGGTCCGGATTTCGTCTTTGGATATGGCCAGAAAACAGAAAACTCAAATTGAATTAATTCAACTCTGAGAGGTTTTTCCCAGGTACTCAGGTTTCCCCTCTCCTCAAAAGCCAATATATTTTGACATTATTTTGATTTGCTTCTTTGATTTGTTATTTGTTGAGCATTTCATACATGAGCCCCTGGCTCAGGAGACTGGGCAACCTACTTTTTTGACGTTAAATAAAAATGTTGTTGTCATTATTATTATTATTATTATTATTATTATTATTAATGTGGTTTTTCGATTTCGTCGGAAATCAAAATCGAGTTTCATTTTTTTTCTTTTTCTACTTTGTCGGAAAATGGTTGTTGTTTGAGTACAGGCATTGACTTGTCTCCTTGATTTTTCGTTCTCTGACCCCTAGTTTTTTTAATTTTCTTTTACAACTTGGGATTGTTCATTCAATAACTTAAAAATGCTGTTAACAGTGTGAAATTTGGCTGCAATTACCGGTACTGATGAAACAGGCACTTGAATGTCACTTAGCGTGTTTTTGCCTGAAGCTCAAATACAATCTTGGCCAAATTGCAACAGAGAAACAAGGAAACTCTATTTTGGACTGTTTTCATCCATCACCTTCAGTTTTTCCCTAGCAGTTCACTCATCAGGCTACTGTATGTCATGCATGACCAGTACCGGCAAGACTGAACGAAACATTTTGTTCCTCTTTGGAACTTCCTACATTTGATTGGAATCTTGACAGTTTTTAAGAAAATTGCAATGTAAAATTAACAATGTCTGAAAAGTATTAATTTCTCATGATCTGCTTGAATAGGTTATACTATACTACAACTGTCGTATATTTTTTCTATAAAACAAAATACTATTTCAGAGCTTTCTGTTTCAGATATATGAAGAAAATAACCTCTGGAATTGAGAATCTCAAGAGGAAATGCAGATTTGAACTCTAGATTCATATTTAAAAAAATAGTGTAATTTGCTCTCAATTTGGCCCAAATTTGCCAAAAATTATTGACTGAAATTTTACGAAAGGTCACTTGGGACTATGTTATGCATACAGCCCTTCAGGTTAAATAATTTATTCATTATGTATGGAAATTAAATAATTTATTCATTATGTGTGGTATGGAAAAATAAATCCACAATGTTGCTTTCATCTGTCAATTGAAAATGCTTATTTTCTTCTTAGGCCTCTGCCTCCTGGCTTAATTCCCCCAGGGCCACCCCCAGGGCCTCCACCGGCACTCCCCACAGGACTCGTCCCACCTGGCCCACCTCCTGGACCACCACCAGGTATCCCACCGATGAGCATTCCCCCACCTCTACCCCCAGGAACAGGGCCTGACGATTCAGAGAACAAAGCTTATGATGATGACAACAGCGAAGGGAGCACCAGTGAGTCCGGTGGCGAGCAAGAGGAGTATGATCCTGCCAATCCTCTGGAGAGATTGGAAGGTGATAGTGAAGGTCAGCTAGGCCGCAACCAAGCTGATAACACTGATGAAGAGATGGACAGTGAAGGAGGTAAACGAATCTTCAACGTGGGTTTAAGGGGGCATGACCCTTCCTTTGTTCAGATACCACACAACTCTTTACAACCTCAGATTTCATTGGATCAGTATAGGGATAACCTTGACCTAATTTCATTGGACCAGTATAGGACAACCTCTAATTTCATTGGATCATTATAGGACAGAGCTTCCTTCACCGTTTTGGGCTTGGGCCCATTGTTTCCATTTAATGTCTCTTTAGGTCCTTTGTTATCTTAGGTACTGTATCTCCAAGTGCCATCTTAAAAGCTGTGTACTGATCGCTTTTGTGTTATGATTTCACTTTTGTAAAATATTTTTTTCAAAGGAACAAGAAAAGAAATGTGAACAGTTTTTTATGACAGCAGATAATGCACTGTGACCCCTCTCTCTCTCTCTCTCTCTCTCTCTCTCTCTCTCTCTCTCTCTCTCTCTCTCTCTCTCTCTCTCTCTCTCTCTCTCTCTCTCTTAATTGTCTTGCTTACTAACAACTGCAACTAGCATGACTCCTCAACACTTATCTTTTGAAAACTCTAATTTTCTTATGACTGCATTTGATTTTGCTCTTCGCAAATTAAAAGAGGGCAGTTCAGTCCTCAAAGCTTATAAGCAATCATCCTTCATTGGGAAGGATTCTGTGACAACCCAAACGAATGACTGCATAGGGGCAGGGAGATGGGGTGTACTCAAGACAGTTTTTCCGTCGCAGACCTCTCGGCCGTTTAATTACGTTTATGGAGTAGTTCTCAAGTGAGTGTCAAAAGTAATTATGTAATTGCTTGGATTTTGGTTTGCTCGATGATGATTCGATCAAAAAACTGGCGTGAAGTTTTCAACCAATCAGATGCGAAACTAAAACCAGCTGAGACTTTTCCCGCGCTTAGCGCTGGCTGCTATTCACAGCTTTGCATTCTGATTGGCTAGTAAAACCAAGACTTGGATTACTTCGCCTCGTGGTTGGCTGAAATGTGCACCTTCTCTCTAAGTACTTTTGGTTTTGCGGCAGTCTATTGAAAATGGCTCTATTTTCTTTCCAAAGAATGGGCTTTCATCCCACGGCGGCCATGCCGGTTAGGAACAGTAGAACTCGTACTCCAAACCTCGAGTTCATAAGTTTGAGAACGAGTTTCGGGAGGACAAAGCAAAAGTTTTCAGCCCCTCGGGACTCAAAATGGCGGCCTGTGATAAAGACGGATTCTAGTTGTAAGCCCCCAAAATAGTTACGGGTAAAAATTGAGTAAACAAAACGCAGGAAAGACTGGTGAAGTTGCATTTACAGGACAGAGCTGATTACTATTGACGATTATAATCTCTTTGACAGAAACAAGAGAGCGTCAAAGAACTGTACGATTTGCGGACGAAGTTGAGCAGAGTGGAGGCCAGTCGTCAAAAGGCGCAAATACAAGTTCTATTCAAGATTTTCTGCTTAAAATGGCTGGACAGCCACTTCCAGAAAACCAGGTACAAGAACATTGCACTGACAGAATCAAACCTACTTTTTTTCCTATTTAAGTGGAATGTTGAGAGCTGGTGAGCAGTTCTTTACCCAAATGCCATCCTTCTTTTCTCACGTATTAAGTTTTGTCTAATCTTAGAAAGAATCAGAGGATCAAGGCGACCAAACGAAGAAAGGCTCAGCACAGGGAAGTCAACCTCAACCCCCGGGGCCTCCCCCAGGCCCCCCTCCCGGTCAACTCCCCTTAGGAAGTCAACAGTCCGGAGTTCTAACAATCCAACCGAACTTTCCAATCAGGCCACCACCGAGAATGTTTCCCCCGGGTCCCCCACCCGGAAGGCCACCCGGTCCTCCCCCAGGGATGCCAGGAATGGTCCCTCCTGGTCCACCCCCGGGGTTACCCCCCAATATGATTGCGCATGCCATGGCAAGAGGACCAAGACCTCTGATGCAGCAACCGCTGCCTTTACCACCGGTAAGACCTGGCATGCGACCCCCTGGGCCGCCCCCTGGTATGGTTCCGCCGCCGCCTCACGGTGCAGTTTTATCCGCGCCTCCGACGTTCATCAGTAAACCTCCCATGGCTAATCCGACATCCGATAGTGCAAAAGGTAGGTCGAATGGTCGGCATCTTTCGTCATTTGTAGTAATGAACTTTGTTCATGAATGGATTTACTGCAAGAGGGCTAACTGTAGTCTCCTTCGCAGCCGTTTTTTAGGGGGAGCGTTGCGTGACATCCCAAAAAACGGCTGCGAAAGAGACTAGACTAACTGGGGACTCGACCTGAACTCAGATCAAGTATTGGTTTTGTTTTGGTTTGGTCTTTGATGAGAAAGAAAAATGGGAGTTCTTGTAGAAAAACTGGGCCCCGAAGAAAAGGCCTGAGGGAAAAATGGGAGTTCACGTACAAAAGCCGCGCCTGGGCTCGTAGCAGAGTAGACACAACATATCAAATGAAGCTATGACCCTCGCAGTTATGGACGCAATTTTAGCAATTGCGTAGACAAGCCTGAAAAAATTCAGGACTTCAACGGGGTTTGAACCCGTGACCTCGTGACGCCGGTGCAACACTCTAACCAACTGAGCTATGAAGCCACTGACGTTGGGAGCTGGTCATTTGTGGGTTCAAATGTTCCCGTGATGAATGAATGAACAATACTAAGTTCATTCATTCAGTCAACCCATATGACACCGAGTTAGGGAATTGAACCCGGCTCACATTGGTGGAAGCCGAGTGCGCATACTCACTTGGTATTGTTCTTACTTGAAGTCATATTCGACAGTAAAAATGCGTAGAATCTGTTTAAAAATCACGAATGTCAGTAGTACAGCGTGAAGTAAACATGAACTGAACCTACGCGATCTGAAGTATTATACTACCAAAAACAAAAAAAGATGAATTTATTAGCAGTGACGCGGGCGCATTCGGGAAAAATGCGAGTAGTACCAGGCCAGGATCCAGGATTTTTTAATGGGGGGTGGCTAATATGGCGGGAAAGAACTCAAAAACGAGGCTCAATTTTTCGCGTGGCTTCCGGCCTACTATCATTTCCGTTTTCGGCCTTGCTGGCTTGACAACGTTTTGGTACCCACGTATTTCTATGTTTTTTGGGACCCATGCATGTATTTCCTTTTTTCACGTATTAGATTTTTATGGTGGACTTCTCCGAAGGGGGTGGCTAGCCACCCAATCCACCTCCCCCCCCTGGATCCTCCCCTTGAGTACTCCTAAATAGGAGTTAGCCTCAGTGGCAGGCGTAGTCGGGGAATGGGAGGGGGAGCGAGGAAACCCCTCCCCTTCCCCAATTACGTCTGGCAGGCAGGCTAAACGGGAGTCGAACCTATTGACCTTTCGATTACTAGTTCCGATGCTAACCGATGACCCTCCGATTACTAGTTCGAATGCGCTTCCACTGAGACCATTAGCACCCGTTTATGACTAATGTCCTGGCCAAGGTCCCACAAGTCTCCTATACCTCAGTGATAGAGTATCGGAAGGTCATCGGTCAGCATCGGAACTAGCAATCGGAAGGTCATAAGTTCGACTCCTATTAGGAGCACTCGGACTTTTTCCGACTGAGTACGCACCCTTCATTACTGATAGACCGGTTTAAGTAATTACGTGATTGCGATTGCTACGCTTTGAGATTGGCTTAAAAATCTCGCCCCAGTTTATCAGCCAATGAGAAGGAAAACCGAAACCAATCGCGACTTGTACGGCGATTTTTCCCGCGCTTTGAGCAAGTTACATGGAATTGCTACGAAGTTTGATTGTCTCATTGCGCTGTTTGCACCTTCTTTACTTCAATTGTGAGTTAACTCCAAGAGTTTACCGATAAGACTATGTGAAAGAGAGAAAAGTACAGATTCCACGAAATTCCCTTGAAAATGTACAGTCACTTCATTTGAACCAGAATGAATCCATCCTTTTCAGTTGTGTGATATGGTTGGAATTTGTGCGGTCGCCCTCGTGCAGTCTTAAATGCCGTTTGCAGCGGTGTGCAGTGCCGTCGTGGGTTGGAGCCCCGTTCAAGCTTGAATTTTTGAATTGTTTTCAGGCTTATTTTCAACTGCTGGCTGCAATATTTCATTGCGAAGTTTATAACGTTTTCTTTTCTTTTTTTTTTTTTACTTCGCAGGTGCAACGATAAGCAAAGAAGCAACCGCGACCATAAGCGCCAAGCCACAGTTACGGAACACTCAAGCAGAACTGACAAAACTTGTCCCCACTGCCCTTCGAGTTAAACGAGAGCAGCCTAAGAACAAGGCCAAGCTTCGACCGAGCGGATCTGGGCAAGAGACATTTGAAAGCCTACCACAACAAGTTTCCCAGACAAAGGTTGCTGAAACCGCCACTAAAGACGATGCTTATGCGCTTTTTATGGAAGAAATGCAAGGACTTTTGTAATTGAACGAACTAGAACGCTGTGCTTTGGAAAACTTTGGCGCCTTGTATTATGGTCGCTGTCTATCGTTCTTATTTGAGGTCAACCGAAGATGACTGTTTGGAAGGGTAGCTCCTTCCATCTTCCGTTCGAAAAGGTTCGACGGGAACTCTTTTCGCGTAGTACACACATCTCCTTGTAGCCAATCATGCATGCATGTGCATCTTTGTTTGGTCAATTTGGCGAGAAAGTGTAACTGTTGTTGAGACGTAAGAGAACTTCATAGAGCCCGGATGATTGGACTGGCTCAGTTTCGTTGTGGTCATATGAGATCGCTAAAAACTCGACCAAAAATTCCGCTTTGAAATTCCGAAAATTTCTTGTGCCGAGTGGAACACAAAAGTTAAGATAATTCTGCAAATTCCATCAAATTCCCTCTACCCCTGTCCCAGAGGTTTTTATTTCTTCTCTTCAGATGACAACGAACCGTGAAGCGGTGAGAGAAGAAAAACCGCTGATTTCGGTGCCTGCAAATCTCACTTCTATGTAGATGCCAACCATCAAACGCTTCAAAATTATCATTTAAAAAAAGCTAATGACAATCGCGATCTCACCTCCTTGTCAGCATTCTCGTCAGCCGTAAATTTTGAAATTTGCAGACGTTGGAATATCTACAAATCAGAAGCGATAGTCGGACACTGCACCGTAAACGCTGCATGAAAGTGAGATTCGCAGGGACCGAAACCAGATGTTTTTCTTCCCTCACCGCTTCACGGTTTGTTGTCGTCGCCGCCGCTTCGCGGCTCAAATAAACAAAGAAAAACCTCTGGGAGTAGGGTAAATTCCCTCAAAACATATTCGTAAATTTTCGAACACTTTTCCCGGAACTTTTCCCGTTCCATTCAATTTCGTCTAGACCGCTTTGGTTGAACGGAAAGCGCCCCAAGCATCCAGCAAACTGGAAGGACAAATTTCCGAGAAAAAGGTCCATCTCAGGAAGTTGCCCTAAATTTTAGAAATTTGATTTTGTACCGGAACTTTCGAAAAGTTTGGTCGAATGGAAAACGCCCCTAGTCACTCTCGTTTTCCCGCACTTGGCGCGGGCTTCGTTTACTTGCTTCGCGTTCTGGTTAGCTAGTAAAACCACGTCGTGAATTACTTCGATTTGTGGTTGGTTAGACTGAGGGGAGTCTCTTTTCCTAGCGTGCGACGGGGAAAGAATGCGGGAAGCGACGAAAGCGAGCGGCGAAGCCGCGAGAAACGCGGGCGCGAAAAGTGTTTTTTCTGTCTCGCTCCATTCCCTACTTGTTTCTTTCCCTAATTTGCATAATTTTAACTTTTCCTGTCGCGCGAAGGATATCAGGAACAAAAACAGACCGCTGGTAGTCTAGTAATTGGTTGAAGGGAGTGTTTCATTCAGAATGCGATTGGCTGTGTAACTACTGTGGTTTTGGTTTTACGAGACTCGCTGAAAAACTGCTCGTTGAATTCATATCATTGAATTTTTCGGAACTGATCCGGGCCCGTTTCTCGAAACATTTACAGGCCCGTAAAGCAATTTGTAAACCTGGATCCGATTATTCTGTAAATCTGGTCTTTTAACATGCTTTTACGATAAGGAAAAGCAAACTAATTGGAAAGTTTTATGGCTTGGAAAGTCTTCCGTCTCATGACATGGAGGGAATTAAGCCGCCCGGGATACGCCCGAAACATTTCGGGGCTTTCGGGAAACGGGCCCCAACAGACCTTCATGGTAGCTTTGTGTTGGCATTCTTAGTATCATGCAAATTAACCTACGCATTTCTCAGGGGGTAAACTTAAGGCTGAGAGATTTTAACGGATATTTTATATCTTAAGATGAATTTTTTGTTGTTCATTGCATCTTAACGGCCTTAGCAGTAAACTAGATCGATCACACGGTCACTTTGATGTTTTGGCAAAAAAAACAAATCACAGATGAAGCAGTGAAGAAGTGAAACTACTGAAGGGAAGTCAAAGTAATGAAATTTTGGTGATAGGTATTTAATTTTCAATGCTTAAGTTTGCTTTTGGCAATGTTACTTTAATATTCTGACATGTCGATTTTCCAGAATTTGCCGTTTTTCTAGTGTTTGCCCCGTGGCAGAACGCATGGTAATTTACATGACAATTTAAAAACAATCATGGCCGCTATCGTGAATGAGACCTATTGCGAAAAATTCCATGACACTATTCAACGAACGGTTTTTCAGCGAGTGTTGTAAAACCAAAACAATCTTATTTGTTTTGCGTTATTATTGGCTCATTTTATTTCCTGGGTATGTCCTGATTGATCGCAACGTTTACCTTATTTGCTCAAAACAAAGCGGAGCCAGCGAATCGCGCTATGTCTTTCCATTTTTAATGCCATAAAACAATGTGCGATGTCTCAGTGTGGTAGAAAGACGTAACGAAAAGCGTTGGGTACATGTGCGTTTCTCGGAAGCCCCAAAACTTCTCGAGCCTCAGGGGCAAATCCTGAAAATCCAGAAAGAGGGGGGTCGAAGAAATTGGGGCGAGAGCGCGCGCGCGCGCGCACACACACACACACACACACACACACACACACACACACACACACACACTTGAAAGTCGGTTGGTTACAAAAAAAAATACAGGAAAAGGGGAGGGGGGTGGGCTCAGTTCGGGTGCCAAGCTTTTCGCGCCGTCTTTGCAACTAGTCAGACGTTACTTATCTCTTATCTTAAAAACATCTTCAAATAACAGCTCCGTAGAATTAGAGGATCGTACTTTTACGACTGGCATTTTCGAGGTCGAAAAGGTTTTTATTATTATTATTATTTTTTAATTATTTTTTTTTTACCCAGGGCGTTTTCTCAGTTTAGCGATGTCAACGGTCGAATCTAGCTAACATTCTGGCTGTTTGACTCTCTCACTGCCGACGACCTTGGTAAAAGCATGCAAAACTTGTGACGTTCAAGGTCTGACGGCTGATTCTCACAGAAATCTCACGTGAATGGAAGACTTTTCTTCTCTAGTAACCGTAACCTTGGGACACGATTTGTAGCTGCCGATTAGTCGCAAGTTATTCATTTTCTTATATTGAACTGAGGAAGGAAACATTTTACAGACAGCTAGTAAGCGACAGTGACTGCTGTAAAAACGAGGGCAAAACAAGCTCAAGCGAATAAGGTACGCTGTTACAATGGATAATAATTAAGGGGAGTAAGGGTTAAGCGAGGGAGAAAAATGCAGAGGAGAAGAGGCCTTATTTCTGTGTTATTCGCGGATTTCTTTTTTATTGTTTCCGGGGGGATTAGACCTTGCTGATCTTGAAGACATCCTTAGAGAACAGCTTCTCTGAACAAGCGGGTCGTAGTCTTAAGAACGGCTTTTTGAGGTATTTTTTAGGCCCCGTCCACACCAATGCGTTTTCGTTTGAAAACGCATACTTTTTTATCGTTTTCGCCTTCTGTCCACACTAATACGATCGAAAACGGAGGTTTTCGAAAACGCTTTCTAAAGTGGAGGTTTTTGAAAACGGAGGTTCTGCGTCTTTGTGTGGACGGGCGAAAACGAAGGTTTTCGAAAACGATTACGTCACTTGCGTTTCACTTGGGCGTAAAAAACATAAACAATCGATCCAACATTTCTGGATATCTGGCATTTATGTCGTTTGCCCTGATTTCAACCTTGATTGCTTGCTTGAAGCTGAATGCTGCCCTTATTAGAGCCTTAATAGAGCCTGGTGACGAAAACGGATGTTTTCTTATCCGTTTTCGGTGGTCAAGTGCGGACAGTCGAAAACACTGCAAAAACGCTAGTGTGGACCAAAAACTTTTTATCCGCTTTCAAGAAACAGAAAATGGAGGTTTTCGAAAGCGCGTTAGTGTGGACAGGGCCTAAATCTTCGAGTTAAATTTCTCTAGTTGTGAGACTCAGTTGTAGATGAAAAGAGGACTATTATTGGTCTTATTCCTTTGTCATTAGTTTACGAAACACAAATTTGCTATCGAAAACAGTCTCTTTTAACAAGAGTCAAAACGGCATTTCGCTCGGGCAAATGCGTTTCGGTTTAAATCTGCGATTCCGTCACAGAAAGGATTTTATTTCCCTCCTTCTCTTATCTAAATGGATGGTATCAGTTCACAGACGTTCTTATTTCCATTTCACGCGGACTCGTACATATATAAGCCCAGGTCAAACAGACGCGACATTTCACGTAACATCATGCAACTTGCACCTTGTTGCCAACGGAGGTGATCAAATGTGGCGTGTGATTCCCGCCAAAATTGACTTTCCAATCATGCACCAAATTTGAATCCGATGACAGTAAATTCTATGCTGTGTCACCAAATTAAACCACTCCAAATTCCGTGCTTTTTAACAAATCCGATGACAATACATTTTGTTCTGTGTCATCAAATTCGATCCAGTGACATTACATTTGGCAATATCCAGGCCACATCTTATCCCAGACGGAATAAGATCGAACGAGTTCCTGCAAATGCAAGTCTTGTGTACATTTCCTGTCTCTTTTTAACTCTCTGCGTCAAATGGTGTTAAATGGCCCACCAGTCATCCACTTGTTCGCAAGTCAGGTTTCGCTTAGCGGTCTCTTATATTTTTGAGATTACAGAGGGCGTTGAGAGTAAATGAATAAGGAGCAAAACTCGCCGACAGGTCAGGAAGAGACAAATAAGGCCGTTTAAATAGACTATCCGACGGAACTTAAGATTAAATCACGTATTTAATGGTAAAATTTCCCATGCGCCCACCCAACAATGTTGTAAATGGTGGTCAAACAGACACAACATGTTTCAACATTCTCGAGAACAATAGATATGTTGCGAGATGTTGCATGAAAAGTTTGACCCAATGCAAGCTTGACGCAACATCCACGCAATGTGTCGCAACATGCCGTGACAGGGTTGTCGAAAAATGTTGCGCGCGCGCAACGATGTTGCACGACGTTGCTTCAAATTGTCCCAGTGTGTAAAATTGTTAAAGCAATTCAATATGTCTTCGCAGCCAAATGAAGTTAGAACAGCTTTGCCATTGTTGAAATAGCTACACCACCGTTGTCTTGGAGAAATGTAAATAAAATTTATCAGAAACCGAAATGTCACACGAGTGTAAAACCGCTGTTACACGTTGAAACTCTTAGCGGAAACCTGTGTGCGACTGCGCTGGGAAACAAGTTTCAGCAGGCGTTGCACCGTGTAACATGGTCGGTTTCGTGAAACGTTTTGAACTTCCGTTGTGAGACAAGTTTCACGAAAAGTAGAACCGCTTTCTTCTGCGCCGTTGCACACAAGTCTCAGCCAGAGTTCAGCTAAACGTTTCAACGAGTAACAGCGGCTTAATGGTCACGAGTTTAGAAAAAATAAACAAGAGGCCTGAAGGCGTTCACGTGGGACGCGTCGATCAACGAATGACGGAATATCCGCAGTTCAATATATGATTCATTTCATATATCATTTCGTTCGTTGATTCATTCCAGCTCCCAACGTCAGCGGCTTCATAGCTCAGCTGGTTAGAGCGTCGCACCGGCATCGCGAGGTCACGGTTTCAAACCCCGTTGAAGTCCTGATTTTTTCAGGTTTCCCTGCACAGTTGCTGAAATTGCGTTCATAGCTGCGAGGATCATAGCTTCACTTGAAGTCACAGTGCTTATACGAACAAATAAACTTAAAACTGCTTATTTTAGCACTCAGAACAGCATTACAAACTGACGGTGCTGCTTGCACAAATGATACCGCAAAGTAAGGATTAATTAATTAATGTGAGTTGTTCTTAATAGGCCATTTCCGAATTGCTGTTTGCCTCTGTTTCAAAGCGAGTCTTGGTGCTAAACCATTCAAATGATAATGAAATTGATTTGCATGAAAATACACAACTCATTTGCATTTGAATGGTTGTGCACCAAGACTCGCTTTGAACCAGAGGCAAACAGCAATTCGGAAATGGCCTATTAAGAAATACCTTCCCCTGTATTCATAAACGCAAGTAGCGGTACATTGAAAAGAATATGAGCATCGATTAGAAACCTTAATGTCAGTCAATTTAACAATTGGTTCATGCTTCAGCGTGCGTTCATCGAGATGAAGCACGCGGAAAGTTTGGAGAGCACGAAAGATGCGTAAAAGCCCCAGGGGAGTGGGGGTACTCCCTTATGTGGCCTTAACGAGGACGTGCGGCCCGATAGGGTGTGGTTTTCAGGGTGTTTTGTCTTGAATGGAGTATCGATTTCAAGATAGAAGCCTGACCGCAAGCCGCCAGTTATCGGTTGGCTTCCTTTGCCTTTGATAATTACAGCTTATTGTACTACAAAAAAGATAAGTGGTAACCGGCAAAACCAGTGTATCAATATTTCATTCTATTCTTAAACAGGGTATGATTTGATTATGAATTGAAATATTTACTTATGAAAATATTTACTACTTAATTACTTATTATTTACTTAACATATTTACCTACTATAAAATACTAAAAAGATCATCATCAATCTAAAACTAAAACTACAAATAAATTAAACTGCTTTACATGAGAGCCGTGTAAATTAAGCAATAACGCTAAAGGAAGCCGCTGCAGCCAGCGTGAAAGGATTCTAGCGTCCTAGCCTGCTGCAAATGAGTTGCCAAACTGTTCCATAACACCGCACCACTATATCTGAAACTGTTCTTAAGAAAGTTGGTGCGGGGTAGGGGAACAGCAAGTTTATCTTCAGTGTTGCGAAGGGAATAGGCAGTAATGGCGCTACGCTCAACAAATCTAGATCGAAGATAACCAGGTGCGACTCCATTAAGAGATTTACATACCGTACAAGCTTTTTGTATCTGACGCTGAGATTCAAGCTTTCTCCAATTCAACACTTGAAAACGGTATTCAGTACTAGTGTCAAAAGTAGAAGAGGTCAGGACTCTGGCAGCACCATTCTGTAGCTTCTGGAGTTTATTGGCAAGAGTTTTGTTACAGTTACCCCAGACAACGTTACAGTAATCGAAATGAGGTTTCACCAAAGAATTGTAAATAAATAGCAGTGTTTTGTGCTGCACAAAAGGTCGAATACGCTTGAAGGCCCCAAAACCAGGAGCAATCATCTTAGATAGATTCTGAATGTGTACATTCCAGGTCAGATTTTCATCTATATAAACACCAAGAGATTTGGTGCTTGGCACCTGACTTATGGGGGCCCTGCCAATTTTAGAGAGGGAAAATGGGGAAGTGTATTCAATCTTTGCCTCAAACCAATTATCATGAATTCAGTTCAGTTCAGTTCAGTTCAGTTCAATTGTGTCTTAAACAGGGTCAGGATTTGAGTGCCTGGGCCACACCTCCTTACCCAGGCATCTGTTGAGTACCCCCCCCCCCTGCATAAGAGTTGCTTGAGGCGTAGAAATGTCACCGGCCTTGGTCTGTCCCTATGGGAAAAAACTATGCCCTTTGTCTCAAATATGACCCACATCAGGCTTACTTGATAACAGATAATTATGTCCTCACTTAACTCCATATCAAGACTGCTTTTACCAGGAATGAGTAAAAAGACCAGTGGGAGGGGGTGGGAAATATGGGGCCCATTCTTACTCAGTCAAAAAGAAAGAAAAAAGAATCCCAAATGGGAGGCCAACTTCAACTTATTTACTGAGGGAAGGCAAATCAACTTCATTCCAACCCACGCAAATAAAGAAAGGGGCAAAACCACCAGTCTCCTGAAAGGAGTGTTCTGGGGGAGTGATACATTTTCTCAAAGTGTCCAACAAGAAACACTAGACATTTCAATTTAATAAGCCCTTTGGCATTCAACCTAATGATTAGCGAAAATTCTGGGAAAGTCTTCCCAAGTAAGTGTGGGGTAGTCTCAGTTGCTAGGGAAAGCCACATTTCTCACAGCCAAGCTGAATTGAAGGGTTCTCGGCAAAAAGCAACTTAAGGGAATTT
>BLFK01000201.1:1956376-1963732 GCA_014634185.1 Astreopora myriophthalma | reverse complement strand
GCTGTCTGTCGCAATCGCACTGATTGCTGACTCTAAGGTAGAGTTTGCGGAAACTAAGGGTGCGTTCGATTGACCCTATTCCGGAATAATAAGCGGAATAGCCTCCAGATTACCTTTGGAGGTAAATTTAGGAAGATTTCTCTACAACATTTTGTTGGGAAACGATGCTGAAAGTCTCCTTTGCATTCGAATAACATCAAAATCGGCGGGTCTAAAACACAGGTCAGGTCACAGGATATAGGTCATTGTTTTACCAATACACAACAACCCTAACCCCTCACTAACGCTAACCTTAGGCTAACCTCAGGATATGACAAAAGTTTTTGTAGTTAAGAGTCCTTCCCCCTTAAGCAGAGAACGGCAAAGAAATGTACCAAAATGTAAATCTCACTTGCGGAGGGTGCTCTGCCACTGTTGTCGTCGACGTCGTCGTTCAGTAACCTTTCTATAATTTTTAAATTATACAAAATGTGTTTACTTGACTGCTATCTCCGATGCAGATAGTACTGCTGGATGAACCCACTGCTGGCATGGACCCATCGGCCCGAAGATTAATCTGGGATTTGATACAACAGCAGAAAAGAGATAGAACCATTTTGCTGAACACACATTCCATGGATGAAGCAGACGTGCTTGGCGATAGGATCGCCATCATGGCGGAGGGGAGAATCCAATGCTGTGGATCTTCCCTATTTCTCAAGAACAAGTACGGTCTGGGTTATCATATAGTTATGGTAAAATTACCAAACTGTGATGTTACCAAGGTAATCACCATGATCAGAGAACATGTGCCTGCAGCACAATTGGAGAGCAATGTTGGTGAGTTGTTGTGTAATGTTGGCAGTCGTTGTGCAATGCTGATGAGTTGTGGCTGTACCTGCAGTAAACTTAAGGGCTTCCCATAAATGTGAAAAAAGATGGTTGGGATTTTCTTCCATTCGATGAAACAATTTTTTCCAGAAATAACTTGAAGTGAGCTTGTCCCCCCACCGCCCTTACCATGTTGTGTCTCTGCTGACCTTTCAAGCAACCTCAGTCGAGTTTGTGGACGGAAGCGTAGATCTTTATCTGTCTGGCTTTTTTTTGAGGTTTCTTCCGACAATTATTAAAGATGGTTAAAGATGGAGAAATAACAATTTGCGTTTCACAACTCACGAGTCTTGTCCAACGTAAATCGAGATATTTCTTCTACGGCATATGCAGTCCTTGGCAAACGTAGCTATGGTGCACGTCCCAGATTCATTTTCCTTTCTAACTGATTCTTCAGTATTACAAGTTGTCTCCGGCTTCGCCTCCTTTTCCTTATGTTGTTCATACTTGCTGCTCGTTACCTGAAAGTTAATGACTGCTAGAAAGGTATTGCTTTAGGCGAGCTCTGTTTGTTGGGACACAAATAATAAACCATCTGTATCGAATAAATTTTGGCCAAGCCGTTATGGGCATGGCCAAGTATTAAAACCCAGGGGCCGGTTGCTCGAAGCCTGGTTAGCGCTAACCGTTGGTTAAGAGATATCAAAACCTATAGGTTTCCATGGTATTTAACGCTGGTTAGCGCTAACCATGCTTCGAGCAACCCGGGCCAGATGTACAAGATGTAATCCCAGCAAAGGTGAGGGCACACCCGCCATACACAACCGACTCAAAGAAGAGACAGAGGGAAGGAGGGAGGGAGGGAGGGAGGAAAGCCTGATCTTGACTTGCTTGGAATATTGAGGAAAAAAGGACTCGTGCCTCGCTCGTATGCCTTATGAAAAACCCCATCAAAAATGAAGACCCAGATGGCGAGAGTGTCTCAACTGGAAACTGAGAACTTACTCGTTAAAAGAGTCACACTCAGGATTAACCCATTTATTTATTTCTTTTGGGATATAAATATAATTTGTGGTCTAGGTGCGGAGCTGTCTATTATCTTGCCCTGGGAAGCAACCGGGAAATTTGAGGAACTATTTTTGGACCTGCAAACGCATTCTCAAGAACTTGGAATAGCAAGTTATGCCGCTTCTGTTACCACGATGGAAGAGGTATTCTTTAAGGTTGGAAAAGAAATGGACAGTGCGTTGGGTGATAAGCTCCAAAACTGGAACAAAGAAGGTTGGTACTAGACTAAACATACCAACATTAAGATCTCGATTTTTCGGGAATTTAAAGTGCACCTAAAAGCAACTGTTCCAGTTTCGTTGTTAAGATAATTCTTTTCACCTACAGCAAACATGCACCTGCTGTGATTGGTCGGACACTCAGTTGAAAACCGGTCTAAGTTATTTAAGGGATGATCTTTTAGATTTTGGATAGGGCACATTTTCAATTTATTCTGCGTAAGAAACAGAGTTTTTCAGAGAGCCGAGACCTTTTCTCAAGAAAGGGGTATGCTTTGGCATAAAATAGGGAATTTAAGGTGGCTCAAACCAGTTTCAACACTTTCAAGAGACTCGCTTATTAGGACGATTGACACTACAACCCTGTATCCCGTATTAGCAATGTTGTGGTACCATATGAAACAGCAATTATTGCTGAATAAAATGCGGTCATTATTGTGACGTAATAAGTAACCATGGAAACGGGAACGCCCTGTAAAAACAGCCTATATTTTGGCTTTAGTTGCTCATAGCTCAAAAACGAACTCGGTTACCCCCATTTTTTATTGCTCGAAAGTGATCAACCGACCAAGATGAAACTTTTTGCAAAGTTTAAAAAAATTCTGTGGAGCACATTCAGAGCCACCCTAAAAAATAAAAAATAAGGTGGCTCAGAATCCGCTCCACAGAATTTTTTGAAACTTTGCAGACAGTTTTATCTTGGCCTGCCGATCACTTTCAAGCATTAAAAAATGGGGTCACCGAGTTCGTTTTTGAGATCAGTACGAGCAACTAAAGCCGAAATATAGGGGGTTTTTATAGGGCTTTCCTGTAACCTTGTTTACGTATTACGTCACAATAATGACGGCATTTTATTCAGCAATAATTGCTGTTTCATAAGGTAACATAACATTGTTAATACGTGATAGTGTTATAGTGTCAATCTTTCTGATAAGTGAGGCTCTTGAAAGTGTTGAAACCGGTTTGAGCCACCTTAAGTAAAGGAGTTTTTGAGCGACGTACGTCAACGGGAAGTGAAGTGTTTTCCCTTTCAAATTTTCTCGACGCTACCACATTTGTACTGTTCAACCTCTTTACTCTTATAGCGAAGATTTGCTTGAAAATTTGGGCGAAACTACCGTCCAAGAATACGAATCCTCCACTTCCAGTTAACGTACGTTGCTCAAAAACGCCTTTGCTTAAGCTCCCTACTGTTTCTTTTCCAGAGGCGTTTTTTCGATAAAAAACTTCCGCTGGCACCCCGCCATATTTCAATTTTCTCAAAATGTTGCTAAAATAGCCTGGCAGTGCCTCTTCAAAATCCCTCAAATCGTTAATGGTCTCATGGTGTCGGTTTCCTTTTAGAGAATGCATCACCGAAGCAAAGGCAGGTGTATGAGAATATCCCTGTGCCAAGTGAAAGATCTGCTATCATAACCCAAACGATTCCCCCCGAATCGAGCTATGGTACTTTCGGTGATTACAACAGCCGCGCACATTTGTCCGGATTTCGCCTCTCTCGTCAACGATGGTACGCCATGTTTGTCAAGCGTTTCCTTCTCTCCAAGCGGCATAAAATGTCCCTTGTGTCTCATTTGCTTCTTCCCTTCGTATGCACACTTTTTGCTCTTTTATACTGCACTTTCACTGAGACTACCGACTTTCCTCCTCTCGTTTTGTCGACGCATGACTTCCACAGCAACACTGTTCCATGGACAACGGACAAGTGAGTATTCAGACTTTAAAATCGAACAAAAGGGCAAGAGATTATGTGATGACCCTCTCTTGTTTCAGTGGCTTCCGGAAGATTTTATCCCCACACTCGGGAGCTAGAGCCCCTTGAAACACGGATCGATAGAGTTTTTTGGTGGCTCCTATATCGAAGATATCGCATATTGAATATTGATATCGATGGGCAATTTTTTTGAAGTAAGGAAGTTTTCTAAGAAGACAAGACAAGACAATTATTTAAAAGTCCGGTAGATCACTTGTGAGAGTACCTTGTTCCCAGGACAATTCCCTTCGCTTTTGAACAAGGTTGGTGTCCTTTTCGATGGTTTCCTTGGAATTGAAGCTCAGGTGGCTGAAGTGGGAAACATTGGTTTGTATAGGAAATCGATCTGTTCGAGAAACAAGATCGATTTCCTTTTAATAATACTGCTACCGTAAATACAAGCTTCTATCTGACGTCTTTTCGTTATAGAGGGTTGCTAAAATGAAGCCACGCCGTGATTGAATATTTTATTTTTCTAACTTTGTTTTCTCAACATTTTTCGCCAAAGTTCTCCGTAAAAGTCTAAATTTTATTGGCTTGAAAGCTGTCAAAACTCTGAACGCATGAGCTACCTTTTGATAAATGATCTACAAAGGAAGTGCACGTCGAAACGGTAAAAATGTTATTTTACCGACAAAACTCACATGAAAACTTATTCTAGAAAGTTTACAGCCTCCATAAGGAGCTTTTTGTTTGGCTGAGACGGAAAACCTAGAAGGGGGTTTCGTCCAACTCCATTGCTCAAATGTGACCGATACAATTAAAATTTAATTGTTCAGCTATCGATACAATTTGGGATAAATTGATCCGCTTCCAACCAATCAGAAGCGAGTATTTACGGTAGCAGTATTATTACGGAAGCCAATTTTGGTTTCGGAAGCCAATTTTGCTTCCTGCAAGCAAATTACGCTTTTGACCAGAAGTCCGTAACCCTGAGAAATCTCGATGGCAATGGAATGCCGACCATCAGTTTACGGTATTCTCTATTTTTAGAACTCGGCTGCTGCATGATTTTGCATTTAGCACGAACAATCGCTGGTGCGGCTCTGGGCATCCGGACCAATGAGACGCGTTGTCGTTGTCTGATTCAAAACCACTTTTTTTGCGTCCGAGGAGCAAGATTTGCGGCCACATTAATGCTTTCCTAGTTTAGCCAGGCCTTAAGAGTGTGGAAAACTTGTTCACCATTACTTGGTATTAAAGACTTGTTATGGCCTCGTAATCAAGAAAGGAGAATTAGAATTCTGTGGACGCGCTTGTTTGAAAGTGAAATCTCGTACCCGCAGTTCAACTCACGAGTCTCCATCGCATGCTCGTTCCAGTCCAACCACAGGCCGCCCAGACGTGATGTTTGTTTTCGATTAGCCGTTAAATTGAACATTAATATTTACGGTCTAGCTGGTGCTTAAAAAGTCAACAGAATTTGCAAAACATAGCACGCCTACCTTTAGCCGAATGTTCCCTCGGTTGTCCTGGCCGGTTTAGATGGTTTCACGCCATCAAAACCGGCCAGGACAACCAAGGAAACATTCGGCTGAAGGAAACCAAAGAATATTGTCAATTCTACTATTGTGGTTATTGGCTCGACGGGTATTTTGCGTGCACCTCCGAGTATTGTTACTGATGGCTACTGATGGCGAAGTTATAATTATTTGTTTCTGCATTTTGTAACAAAGTTCCACAGAAGCACGGGAGTTAGCCGAGCATTACACGAGTCAGTGGCTTGGAGACAAGTTCACCCATACCCTTCACGTGAACGGTGATATGCAGCGTTACATGAATGTGAGACTCGAAGACATCATAGAGAGGCGGCATTGGATTGCTTCTTCGTTTGTTGGCAGGAAAAATGCTAAAGGTTAGGGCAGCGTGACAGGGCAACCCTAAGGAACGGACGGCAAGCGGAAGTCTTCCCCTTTTAATAAGGCTTGACGCTACCACATCTGTGTTTTTGGGTGTCTTTACTCTTATAGAGGCGATTGGTTTGAAAATTTTTGTTAAGCCAGTTCACATGGATGCGAAAAGTCTCATCCTGGTTTGCCGTCCTTCTCCTGCTCAAAAACGTCTTTTGTCTGGAGTGAACATGGCATTAACCAGTGTTTTAACCGCTTTTACCAAACTTCTCAAGATTAACAACATTCAGTTTGCTCTTCCTGTTATGACGTGATAAGGTAGTCATGTGACTTGCCATGTGCTCTTGTAAGTTGTTGTTGCCGAATCGCCATTAAAACGTTGTTGTTCGTAAGTTGAACATGTTGAAGTCATTCGAACCCAAACACTACACTTCCGTATTACGTTTATATAGTGAATTGCAACTTTCAAGATGTAAACAGCGAGATCAAATGAAATGCTCTTGTTTTTATATGGATTCTTCGATCAGTAAACAAAGACTGTACATTTTCCATAGTCTGTACTCTAATCACACCGCATAAATGACGTCCTGAAGCGGAACTTTGAAGCAAAACTTTGAACCATAGACGAGTGGTTTCACTGCCAAGTTTTTGGAGATTTTATGGCGTCGTCTCTACGCTCTATTACGGAACAGACCAGGAAAACAGTAGTCGAGTTGGTTTCTTTACAACAATCTACAAAAATTTGAATGGAATTGGTTTCAGTCCTTATTCAAGACATCCCGCGGGCGAGACAGTGTAAGCAAAAACCGTCATTTTTATGGTCTGTATTTGTATAGACCATAACTCTTGACCGAAGAGAATTTTTACATTTATTTGCCATTTGTTCTTCTCTGTTTAGTTAATGTGACTGCGTGGTTCAGTAACCAAGCTTACCATGCGATCGCTGTGTCCCTTGCGGCTGCAGATGAAGGCGTCTTGCGGTCCCATCTTGGAAATAATTACAGCATAACAACAGTAAACCATCCTTTGCCAAGAACGGTTGAGGAGACTACAGATGTCTTAAACAGGTACGTTAAGTGAAGGACACAGGCTTCTTTGCGAAATTTGCGGAGTTTTCTAAGAAACAAAATTTGCCCAACCCTAACCAGGAGCTCATAAAGAAGGAACGTCCGTATGTTATGGTCCGAGGCACCAGCACAGGAGTGGACGAGGTTTCTTTTAGTTTAATTTTGAAATTCTCCCGAACACGGATCGTTATGGTTGCCAAGCCCTCTCCTATCAGCGAAGTGCATAGCATAGTAATGCAGTGTCAATCGCTGTCATGCTTGAGTCATTTGTTTGGATGAACTTGAGGTGGCTGCAAATATTTTTGAGCGAGGGAAATGTCGTTCCAGGGTAGTTGTCTACTCCTGTTTTGGCGTACGACTGACCGAGAAGTGAAGATCCTCCTATTTATGAGCTCCTGTTCCTGTTTGGACCTAAAAATGTTAACATCCCAATAAAGCAACCCTAATCAAGTATTTGCTCTTTTCTCTAGCGATGAGATGAGAGTAACTGTCTCATTCACCATACTAATTGGTATGGCTTTCCTGGCCTCAAGCTTTGTTATATTTCCTGTCCAAGAACGAAGTGACAAGTCAAAACACGTGCAGTTTGT
>BLFK01000201.1:1941376-1951376 GCA_014634185.1 Astreopora myriophthalma | reverse complement strand
TTAACCAACTATTCCGTGCCTATCGTAAACTTGTCGCATGGAACAAAGTCGTACCGTGTGAATCGGCCCTTGCAAATGCAAATTTGCACAACTGCAATACGTTTGGACTACCCAGTGGAAATACCTGTCCATCAACTGTACAAACAAGTCCACACAATTGCCCACTCCGGAAACTCTGCGGAGACTGGTACGAGTGTTGTATTGTGGGATCG
Organism: Astreopora myriophthalma; assembly: GCA_014634185.1. Taxonomy (NCBI): domain Eukaryota; kingdom Metazoa; phylum Cnidaria; class Anthozoa; order Scleractinia; family Acroporidae; genus Astreopora; species Astreopora myriophthalma. The sequence continues at coordinate 1,951,164 of BLFK01000201.1, read as the reverse complement.
TTTGGGTGCACGATAAGTACATGTTATTAAAGCAAATCGAAAGTACAATGTTGATGCACGGACTGCACGTGCTACAAGCAAGGGAAATGCTAATTTGCAAAGCCACTGAATGCGAGGCTTACCCAGTTTGTTGAATATTATGGTATTTTCCGGAACGGCCAATGAGATTACCGAGCGATTCCGATCGTGCTCGGCAGCGTACTTATTCCACGCTTGATTACCTGGGAACCTGGTGCCTTAATAAGCGGTGGTTTTTATTCCTATCTTTTCAGAGCGAATCATTCATTTACGGAAACAACAAACAGTTTGTCCGGTTTTCCGCTGTCCTCAAAAACCAACATTTCCACTGGGACACACGGGCACCTCTGGGCGAGTTCTTCATTGTAAACCCTTTGGTGCGCTGTGGGTAAACAAATGAAATAACAATTACGAATTTAATATTTCGTGGACAAGTATACCATTCACTGACATTACCAAGTCAATCATGTATTTGGTTGACAGTGGGTCGTTTAAAATGGTTACGTAGTCGGCGGATTCCGCTGTCGGCAGCGAATTTCCCGGATCATTTTACCGCAGCGTTGGATTTTTAAAATGATAACTGAAACCACTCCTAACCTACAGGAATATGCAAGGGGAGAAAATTATTGGGGTTAAGAACTTAGTTTAATAATGAGCTGTCAATCTCTCTCTGATGCTAAAGGCCACGTCTACTCCTCTGTTGCCGCACAAACCCAGCGTTAAAGATGGACGTTTCTACTTATGGGTCCTGCCATTGTCCATCCACAACATAGTTCAAAGGTGCCTTTTTGGTTTGGATGTACCGCGCCTTAGTCTTCTGCGTCTAAAGAAATTTCAGCCATTCATGGGGCTAATTAAAGATGCTCCTTATTAATCGTCAGGTGATGATTAGGAGTAAAAAATAATAATAATAATAATAATAATAATAACTTCCTATTCTCTTGTTGTCAGGAGCTAAGCTGGCCTGCTCATTTCTGTTGGTGATGTACGGCTGGGCCATCATTCCTTTCATGTATCTTTTCTCTTTCTTGTTCCGGAATCCCTTCACGGCATTCAAAGTGCTCGCATCCCTCAACGTAATTACAGGACTGTTCGCACTTGTTACCATCGATATCCTGACGAATGAGGAAGGCAAGTATTGTCGGACGTACAAAAATCAAACTTGCAATACCTGAGCTCCAATATCGCACTTAAGTTAAATCAGAACAACAAATAGGCCTTTTCACCGATACGGCAGCCATCTTGAATTCTATTGTTTCGAAAAAGATATTATGGGATGCCTAGGGGGCAAATTCGCACACAACGTTGTTATAAATTTGGATTTGATTCAATAATTTTCAACCCAGATCAATTTTCGTATTTCCATTGTCTCAGATAATATGAAACAAAGGATCTAAATATCAAAGTGGCTTGAAAATCTTCAAAGGAAAACCATATTTATACCCACAACATGTATGAATTCGTCCCCTGGACATCCCATGATTTCTTTCGGAGAACAATAGAATCCAATATGGCCACCGTATCGGTAAAAAGGTATATTTACTAATGGACTCGTCTCTATCATCTTCCACGCACGCTTCAGAATATATGGCCTATCCCATAACTTGCTACCACAGCAAAGATGGTGGGAAAGCGTTTACTGAATGGAATAGTCCAGTTTCGAATTTCCCAAGACCGCTGGATGAAAAGGCACCATTCCGGTACAGGATCAGCTTCAACTGAACCTAAACCGAGAAAAGCAGTCACAAATACTGAAAATTCTTGCCGGTAAGCTCCAGGTTGAGCTTAATCCTGTACAGACGCGTCTTTTGTATTTTTATCCAGCGATTTTGCTGAATTCGAAAACAGGCCTATTTTTGGTCAGAATTTGTCAACAAATGGTACTGGACATTCAGCACCCACTCGTGTGTTCTTTTATGCCGAAAGGTATTCCTCGGGCGACGTAAACCAGTTGTATGGGAAAACCCGTAGTTGTTCGGTGGGAACTAATAAACAACGCCCAATCAGGGTAATAATACCAGCTCTCGGTTGAATGTGACGCTATTTGTCAGTTGTTAGTTCAAAGTCAGGCCGTTTGCTACTCGTCAGTTAACCCCATCCACACCCTCCAGAGCAGTTTTCAATGAACTTCCGAAAGTAATTACGCAGATGCTGTGGTTTTGGTTTTCTCTGGGATTGGATCAATAAATAAGCTTGCGCGAATGAAAGAAATGATTGTAATGTGCGGTTTAGAAATGAGTTGAAGGAATGATCCTCACACTTCCTGGACAATTTAAGCAATTGTCTCATATATGCACTTGAAAAATTCAAGTGACCTTAACGGGATTCGAACCCACGACCTCTGCAATGCCGGTGCAGTGCTCTTACCAACTGAGCTATGAAGCCACACGGTTGAGAGCTAGTCAATTTATTGGGCTCTCAACCGCGTGAGAGCTCGTAATGTCACTCTAATGGTTCTTGATAACGAGACTCGATAACACTAGCAGCTCTCAACCGTGTGGCTTCATAGCTCAGTTGGTAAGAGCTCTGCACCGGCATCGCAGAGGTCGTGGGTTCGAATCCCGTTGAAGTCACTTGAATTTTTCAAGTGCATATATGAGACAATTGCTTAAATTGTCCAGGAAGTGTGAGCACCCACTCCAAAAGGGGTCACCACCTTATCGTGGTGGGGTGGTTTGTGTGTCTCAATGACCCCTAGAGCTATGTCGGCTGGAGTCTTGTACTCCTGGTAGGGTCACCCATGCCGAGCAGGTCGAAGGGTAGAGACCAGACGAAGTGTGATCCCCTGGTCCTCCAGGTTGGGGGTTGAGCTACAGGCCAATCACCTGTTCTCGGAAAAAACAACGGATTACAGAAACCGCAACTCATCAGATTCGAATCAATGATGGCGAAGCCGTGGCTGCTGACGGACAACCAGCCGGAAGCACCAGGACGTCACTGGGTAAAAGCCTACGGGAAGCTCAGCGACCGATGAGGTCAATGGCGACGCCAAAGTCAGTTACCCGGATTGGGTGCTGGAATGTACGCACGATGTATATAGCAGGTAAAGCCACACAGGTGGCGAGGGAGATGGATAGATACCAACTAGACGTGCTGGGGATCAGCGAGACAAGATGGACAGGGGCTGGACGGGTCACTCTCGCTAACGGCAGCACCTTGTTGTACGCTGGAGAGGAGGAAGGGCACCAAAAAGGTGTGGCATTGATGATATCACAGGAGGCGCAGAGAAGCTTAATGGAATGGATGCCTGTAAGCAGCAGAGTGATCAGCGCAAGGTTCTATTCACGATTCAAGAAGATCACCATCATCCAAGCGTATGCGCCAACAAACGATGCCACACCAGAAGAGAAAGATGACTTTTATCACCAATTACAGACAACAACAGACAGGTGCAACAAAAATGACATTGTGATCGTCATGGGTGATATGAATGCAAAGGTGGGAGACGATAACAGCGAGATGGAGGAGGTTATAGGGAGACATGGGTTAGGGAGCAGGAACGACAATGGAGAGAGGCTGTGCGAGTACTGCTCCATTAACGGCCTTGTCATCACCGGAACATGCTTCCCCCATAAGGACATACACAAGGCCACGTGGGTCTCCCCTGACGGGCAAACAAGGAACCAGATAGACCACATCATGATAAGGAGAACATGGAGGACGTCAATCACTGACACTAGAGTACAGCGAGGAGCAGATGCAGCTAGTGACCACTACCTCGTAGTAACGAAACTACAGATGAAGCTCCACAAAGACCCAAATAGGAAGAAGATCAAAGCCAGGTTTGACACACAAAAGCTGGATAGTGCGATGTTTAAAGAGAGGTTCAACATCGAGTTAAGCAACAGGTTCGAAGCACTAGAGGTAGAAGAGGATGTGAATGACGACTGCAGCCAGATAGAGAAAGTGTACACAGAGACTGCAGACAAGGTGTTGGGAAGGGTGAAGAAAAGGAGCAAGCAATGGTTGAGGGATGACACATGGAGGGCAATAGAGGAAAGGAGGCAGATAGGAAATAAAATTGACAGTACCAGATCAGAGCGTGTCAAAGGAAGGCTGCACATAGAGTACAGGCTGAAGGACAGAGAAGTGAAGCGCAGGGCAAGAGAGGATAAGAGACACTGGACAGAAGAGATCGCTAAGGAAGCTGAGAGATCTGCTGAGAAAGGACGCACAAGAGAGCTGTACCAGGCGACAAAAAGACTAACTAATAAGAAGATGAGACAAGCCGCTGCCGTAAAGGATAAGCATGGAGAAGTAATCAAGGACAAGGAGGTGAGACTTGAGAGATGGGCGGAGCACTTTGAAGAAGTGCTTGTGAGGATGGCGCCTTCGAACCCTATAACAGATGAGGAGACAGCGGCAGAGGAGATGAGGGAGATGGACACAGCAGAGATCAGGGAAGCTGAAGTCAGACAAGCCCTAAGGAAGACGAAAAGTGGAAAGGCACCTGGCATGGACGAAATACCCGCAGAGTTGCTGAAAGCAAGCGGCGACACAGCAGTACAAGAACTGACAAGACTATACAGGAAGATATGGAAGGAAGAGAGAATACCAGATAACTGGAAGAAAGGCATCATTGTCAAACTACCAAAGAAAGGGGACTTGAGCGAATGTAAAAACTGGAGAGGAGTGACACTGCTGCCAGTAATGAGCAAAATCATGGGCCGAATCATAATCGATCGGATCCAGCGGGGAGTGGATGAGGCCCTCAGAAAGGAACAGGCGGGATTCCGTAGGAATAGGAGCACAGTGGAGCAGATCTTCGTTCTCCGCAACATCATGGAGCAGGTGAATGAGTGGAGAGCGACGCTGTACACACACTTCATTGACTTCGAGAAGGCCTTTGATTCGATCCATAGAGAAAGCTTGTGGAAGATCATGAAGTCGTACGGCATACCTGAAAAGCTGGTGAAGATGGTTAAAATCATGTATGAGGATTTTGAGTGTACGGTAATGGATGACGGGGAACAGACGAGGTGGATCAAGATCACGACGGGAGTCAAGCAAGGGTGTGTTATGTCAGGATTTCTCTTCCTCATAGCAATAGATTGGGTGATGAGAAAGACGACACACGGGCATAAGAATGGAATACGATGGAACTTCACCAGCGTATTAGAAGACCTTGACTTCGCAGATGATATTGCTCTGATCTCGTCGAAGTACGAGCATATACAGAGCAAGACGGATCGATTGGTGGAGAACGCTGGGCGTGTAGGACTGAAGCTTAATGCGGCAAAATGCAAGATGATGAGATCGAATGCAAGACGGCAGGACAGGGTCAAGATTGGAGAAGATGAAGTCGAAGAAGTGGAAGAATTCGTATACCTCGGAGCAACGGTCAGGAAAGATGGTGGTGGAACTGAAGATATTAGGAACCGACTAAATAAAGCAAGAAGGGCGTTCTATAACCTAACCAAGATATGGAGGTTACGGAGCATAGGGCGCCAAACGAAGATCAAGCTGTTCAAGACGCTAGTACGCCCAGTACTACTCTACGGATGCGAGGCGTGGAAAATGACAAAGGTGGAGGAAAAGAAGATGGACGCATTCCAGTTTGTATGCCTCAGACGAATCCTCGGAATTCAGTGGCCACAGAGAGTGAGCAACGAGAGGATAGGGGATATTACAGGAATAAATAAGACCAGTGATGAGATCCGCAGGAGGCGCTGGAACTGGATCGGGCACGTCTTGAGAAAAGATGCAACCGACAACTGCAGGGTAGCGTTAGGGTGGCAACCAGAAGGGAAACGGGCAGTAGGTCGACCAAAGACCACGTGGAGACGAACCGTGGAAAATGAGCGAAAGAGTGAAGGGTGGAACAGCTGGAGAGAAGTCAAAGCCATAGCGGAAGACAGAGTGGGTTGGAAGACGAGGGTTGCGGCCTTATGCGCCTCCTGGCGCGGAGAGATCTAAGTGCTAAGTAATATATGAGACAATTGCTTAAATTGTCCAGGAAGTGTGAAGATCATTCCTTCAATTCAAGCTTGCGCGAACTTGTCAACCTGTCAGATCCAAAACTAAAACCAACTGGGACTTAGTCACTTTCATTTCCCCGCGCTTGGGGTCTACTGCCTTGGCTTGCTCTGCGTTCGGATAGCAACCTCGTCCCCAGTGTCTTTCAACATGGCGGCTTTTCGGGACGAGGTTGTTCGGATAGGCTTGTAAAACCAAGTCGTGAATTACTTCATGTTGTGGTTGGCTGAAGGGCGTATTTCCGTCAAGTCGTGATTGGCTCTGTAATCACTTTGGTTTGGTTTTACGACACTCCATTGAAAACCGCCCTATATCAGTTTAAACAATACAGCTGGGACAAAATACGCATGCGCTTGCTATAGCTCCATAGATGTCATTCGGAAGTCACTGCTCACATACTCTGTACTCTTTTTCGCAGAATCACTTCTCCCCTACGACACAACCACTAATCTGATATGGGCCTTCCTGATTCCACCGAACGTCTGTTTCGGCCACGCTATAATGAACATTTTCAACAACTACAAAGCCTCGTACCTCTGTCATCACAATGAAGTTCTTGCCAGCAACCTTTGGAACACGAACTGCAGTGCCAAGCTATCTCCGGAAGGAATCTACAAAGGGTAAGGATCTTCGCGTTGGTGTAGGATCGGGCTTCCTTTGGTATGCGCGCGCGTTGTGAGCCAACTCAACCCAAAGGTTTGGGAACTTAATGTTGGAAAACTCATCCTGTGAGAATACCACTTCGATCGATAAAGGAAAACAATAAAACCTTGTGGTATGCCGAGTTCGAGCGTACAGTCGACAAATCCTAGTCAATAGACCTTTCTTACAACAACAACAACAACAGCAGGAGCAGCACCCTTTCTAAACGTTCTCGGAATGCACATATGTTCGCCGTCGTCTCTTTGATTAACACAATATACCTCGCAGTTTTGTAGGTGCATTTGTACTTTTCTTCTAGCTTTTCTAACCTTCAAGGAATCGACATTAAAATACTCGAAACGATATTTATGACCTCGCTTTTCCATCGTAACCTATTATTGTGATTTTGTTGGGAGTTATCTTTATAGGCAAAGTTTCTACACAAACGAGAGTGCGAGACTCCTGAATACAGTATCCCCGTGCAGAAGCTATCAGCCAATGTTACCCTACGTAAACAATGTGAACGATCGTATAATTCGCATATATTAACCCAAAAATAGTAAGAAGAGTCTGCTTTCTCGTTCTGATTAAAAACAAACAAACAAACAATCGACTTTAAAGCTTCTATTGTATTGTAGATTCTGTGGTTGTTCTGAGGAAAAACATTTCGAATATGCAACAAAAAATCATTTTGTGACCTTTTAAGCGTAAAAAACAAACATGCTTAATGGAATGAAAGTAATTTATAAAAACAAACAAACAAACAAAAACACAAAAGAAACAATCTGAGGTGTCTCTTTTTTTGTACGCGGTTGAGTTGAATTTATTCCGGCACTGGAGAATTTCCGCGCGGCCGTCATCCAGCACGAGTACCAGTTTTTTTCGCGTCATACCCTGCGCATGCGTTCTTTAATGATTACGTGCTGAAATCTTTCTCTTAATGTTCAATGACGAGATAAGTCTAGTAAGCTCGTAGTCAGAGAAGAACGAGTTGAGGTGATTTAACAGTTTTTAAACAACTCTCTTGAATGAAAAAACAAAAACAAAACAGAAAAACTTTAGCACACAGAACTGTATTGAAGAAGCGTTTTCGTACTTAAAGCTCTGTTTTTCTCGAAATTGCCCGTTCACACTGAATATCACGTGGTTAATGCGAAAGCAAAATCTTGAACGATGTCTACCAAGAGAAAATAAGTTGCCTCTTACTTTCTCTGCTCTGCACTTTGCAGGTTTCAGTTTCAGGAGAATTACGCGGCATGGGACCATCCCGGTATTGGACGCCACCTTTTTGCGTTGGCTTGTGAAGGAATTGTTTTCTTTGCCCTCCTGCTACTGATCGAGTATAAATTGATCCCTGCGTGTAAGCGATCTCCTGTGAGAGGTATGAATGCCGACAGTACATTGGTTGATGACGACGTCTTAGCGGAAAGGAAGAGAGTGATGACGTCAAAGAAGACAAGTGACTTGCTTGTCACCAAAGACCTAACCAAGAGGTTTGCAGGAAAAAACGGTGAGTTTCATCTCTCTTTGGTTCAATGGTCTTGGAATCACTTATGTCCAGAAATGCAAGTAATTAGATGCACACTCAATTTTGATATCCATCACGAAGTGTCCTGTTAAATCTAAGTGTCTAGTGCCTCGTTACGGTTTGCGTTAGGGTTATTTCTAGGTTAGGGTAAATGCAGCTGTTTATGTTTAGTTGAAAAGCACAGTTTGGGGGACACTTTGTGACGTTTATTGCCTGTATTTCTGTACACAAGTGATGTTGAAGTTGAGAAGACGAGCAAGGGGACACTTCGTGACGCTTATCAAAGTCGGTGTGAATCTAATTACTTGCATTTCTGGACATATTTCTTGCAATGGTTATGTGACAAGGTCTATATAGGACAGGGGTCAGTGAGGTACTTGAGCCCTCCATACTTTATCGAGGTAAAACTGCCACTTCTGCCCTACATTCCGCTTCACATGTTGTCGAAAGCGGTGCCATATTACCATTTTTTTTACTCAAACGTCTCTATTCCTCACAATTACTCTACACAGAGCGAAAATATTTCACCGGAACTGGCGCCAGTTGAGCAAGCGCAACAACAATCTGGCGGCAGGAAACTTCAAGAAACGGACTGTGACAAAACACCTGCCTTAATACCAACAATCCCATACACGAGGTTAAGTTAGCCGTACTTTAATAGTATAAAATAAATTTTACTTTCAAGATGATCCACCGTTGGTTGCAGTTGACAGTTTGACCTTGGGGGTCTCCACGGGCGAGTGTTTTGGTCTCCTAGGAATAAACGGCGCCGGTAGGACGACAACAATGTGCATGATGACTGGCGACGAGGATATAACATCTGGGACTGCCCAGGTATGATGTACTGCGATTAGCATTAGGTCAGCATCAGATGACACAGGGGTGAAGTAGATTTCTGCGCCCGCAACGATGACAATCCACACAAAACCTCTAACCTTAAACCTAACCGATGGTCACTAAATCTACCTCACCCTATGTTATTTAATGCTAACCTTAGGATTAGATAATATAGGGTGAAGCCGATTCAGTGACCAGCAGTCGGGCTGAAACAATTGGTTTAGTGGGGCGTCTCATTCTCGCGGGCGCACAAATCTGTTCCCTCACCTTATGTTATCTAATGCTGACCATTCAGAGAGAGTCAAGACGGGGGAAAGCCAACAGCAGAAATTTCAAACAGGCAAAACGTGTACCCCTACCCTAAAAAACAACAGAGTTGCATGCTTATTGGATCCAATGAAATTAGAGGTTATGAAAAGCTGCTTGTTATTTGTATTCAGCTCCCAACAATCTTGTAACGCGAGCCAACGCGTGACAAGATTCAGAGTTCTTTGCAGAAAATAGAACACAGTTTTCCCTCTTGCGCAATTTGAGCGCAAGGATTTTGCCCGTTGCATAGCATGTTTTCCTGGGTATTGAATTTAGCAACGTTCCTTGCAAAGGCGAGACAAAATAATTTGCAACCAAAAGAACAGCTACAGTAAAAACCCGCGTGTACGAACCTACATTTTCGGAAGTCTGGCAAAATTGGGACAGCTATTTGCAATTTAGGCTGAGTAGGTTCTTAATTGGGCTCTTAATTGATGTGAAGGAGATATAGTTGTTGATTCCAGAAAAATAAATAAAC
>BLFK01000201.1:1918411-1920911 GCA_014634185.1 Astreopora myriophthalma | reverse complement strand
TCGCGCGATAAATTCACAATTTATTCTGCAATAAATTTATCGCGAGATAAATGAAAATTATGAAGCGATAACTGAAAGTTATCGCGCGCTAATTGTCAATTTATCGCACGATAGTTTCCATTGATCGTACAATAAATTAACAATTATCCCGCGATAATGAGACACATCACGCCATATAGAGGTGTCACGCCATAAAGAGTGACAAACTTATTTTGCTCAGTTGTTTGCGGTCTTGTTGGGAGATGGCGGCCATTTCACGGTCAACTTTCGAGCTCTTTATGCTTTTTGCCTTAATTCAAGTCTCTTCCAGAAATTTACAAACTTGCCAAGAAACCCATGCATGCGACAGTTCGTGCTTATTTCAATGGCAAGGACTAGTAAATTGACTTCTTTTCTATTTCCAGCCATTTCATGCACAAGCACGCGAAAGAGATGGAGAATGAGACGAAATTATTTCAACAGAACATCTTCAAATCGAGAAGAAGTCTTTAATTAAGACATGCATACCTCCTCAACAGTGGCAGTCATTGTTGATCGTGCACGGCTGCCTAACCGTGTCTTTTACATTTATCGTGCGATGGTCTAAAATTATGCCGCTATAATTTGAAAATTATCGCGCGATAAATTTTTTGCAGAATAAATTGTGAATCTATCGCGCGATAATAAAATGTAGGTAGTATGTCCTCTATAGGCAACCGTACACCTTCGCTACTGAAAAAACGACGACTAAAATTACAATAGCGTGATCCGCGGAGTCTTGGGTAAAAAAGATAATTCAATAATGAAACTTAAATTGACATTGAAGAAGCCTCAATTGGTCAAGTTATGAGCTTCGTTTCGTTTGTTTTGTTAGGCTTCCTCGCCAATTTGACTTCAACTGTTTTTCAAGTTTCTGTACTTCTCAATCTATTTCTGTACTATATCTCGCTGTAGCTTGTCGTCCATGGCAAATAAATGACTGACTGACTGGCTAGATGAATAAATGAATCAAGGAATGAAACTGTCTTCGGCGCAGCTGAATTAGTAACATGGACTTTGAAAAATCTTGTGTTTTTCTCTTACCTTGAAAAGATTCTCTTGACCAAGCTGTTCGTCGAATCTTGCTTCAGCAAACGCTAGACCTCGTACGGTTTCGTGGCTCTTTCTTACCTTTCAAAACAAGGTGAAACGTATGATGAACATTTAAACCGTCGGTGGAACATGCCAACTGTCGTGTAGAGAATAAGATATAAGTGTAACCCGATGGAAACGGATTAAAAATCAGTTCCACCGACACGTGTTTCTCCTAAATAGATGAAGTCTTGCGTTGCGCCAGGTGGAGGGGTCATGTAAACCTACGCAAAACATACCACATTGGGTCAGAGGACCGGGTTCTATTGTTTTCTGGAGTCAATCCCGAAAGCCGTTTTAATGTGTGTCTGCAGTGTACAGACATGAAATGTTGCTTGCTCACGCGAGAAATGAAAGTGCTCTTTGATCCAAATTTATCATATGCGAAAGGAAATCATTTGCACGCTACGTACATGGTAGAATTGGTTGTATAAATTGATTGGCCATTTCCGAGATCACGTGGGCAACTCTTTCAAGCACAGGTAGCCCAAGCTCTGCAAATGACCGTTTGAAAACAGTCGTTGTGAGGCACCGATTTCGGCACAAATAATCACGATATGAATGACTTTGAAATGGTCTCCAAACTTCAAACATGTCTTCGGGTAATCATTTTTAACGTCTGAAACACGATTTCGGGGTTATCTGACATATCTCACCAAGCTACTGACATAGGCCTCACTATAAAATGACAAGGTAGGAGACGAAGCAACCCTCGAATCTGGACCAAAATTGCGAATAAAATCCCTCGAGCGATAAATTGTCTCGAACAGAGCTACGTTTGGATAATTTTACCTTCAATATGTGTTAACTTATCCGAGCCAAACTCTTTTCAATAGTCACTAGCCATCCTCAAAAGCCCACATCGGCCAGCTTTCAGTGACATATCATCCTTGGGGTTTACGGTTGGGCGGTAGACGTGCTCGGCCCAACTGGGAACACTGGGAACAAGAGCAAATCGATTGCTTGCTCTCGTTCCCAGTGTTGTGAAATAAGTTAGTCCCAGGCTCTATTAAGAGCACATGTTCGCACGGTCATATATATGGCCTCGTTTTGAGTAATAAAAGTAGAGTTGTAGTTGTACAGCCATCTTGAATGTGTTAGTTGAACACCCAAGCATAACATGGTGTCAGAAACGGGATAATAATGAATCAACTCCCACCACCGAAGCCGCTATCATTCGAGGGAAATGTTGCAGAGAATTGGAGACGTTGGATTCAGCAGTTCAGGCTTTATCTCAACGCGACGGCCTTTGACAAGAAACCATCGCAAGTACAGTGTTCGACTTTGTTGACAGTTGCCGGAGAAGAGGCGTTGGAAATTTTTAACACATTCGGTCTCACCGACGCAGACAAGGTCAAAATAGATGTCGTGATCAGGAAATTCGAAGAAT
>BLFK01000201.1:1887499-1910743 GCA_014634185.1 Astreopora myriophthalma | reverse complement strand
CCTCATCGGTATAAAAACAGAAGCCACATCCACTCCGGCAGCAAGTACAGTAAAAACCGCGCAAAACAACCCCTATTTTGTTAAGCCAGGGTGAACTGGTTCTTAAATTTGGTGTTTATAAAGGGTATGGTTGGTCCTGAAACACTTCTTGTGCTACAATTCCGCTTAATACCTCAGTCAACAAACTACCCCCCTACCCCTTGATGCCCAGAAATGCAAGTAATTAGATGCACGCCGACTTTGATAAGCGTCACGAAGTCTCCCCTTGCTCTTCTTCTCAACTTCAACATCACTTGTGTCCAGAAACACAGGCAATAAACGTCACAAAGTGCCCCCCAAACTGTGCTTTTCAACTAAACATAAACAGTCGCATTTACCCTAACCTAGAAACAACCCTAACGCAAACTCTGACCTTGTTCTTGGAAATAGGCATTAGACGCTTAGACTTAACGGGGCACTTAGTGATGGATATCAAAATTGAGCGTGCATCTGATTACTTGCATTTCTGGACATAAGTGAATTGATCATTCTTTTGTCTTCATGTAAATTACACCTCCAAACCTCATTTTAAAGCAAAAAATTTTTTTAACTTAGCACATGCTAACAAGGCTTGGTAGGGCTATTTTGAACAAAGGCAAAAGAATAATTTATTGTCCGCCATTTATGAATACGGTGTATTGAGTGTCGAAAGCAATTACGCGATTGCTTTGGCTTTTGTTTTGGTTTGCTCTATGATTGGATAAAAAAAACTTGCGCGAAATTCTCAACCAATCAGATGCAAAACTAAAACCAATCGCGACTTAGTCGCTCCCACGCTTACCGCCCGCTGCGTTTACTTGCTTATTTGCGTTCTGGATGGCAAGCCAAGTCGTAAATGTATTCGATCCTAGTTGGCGCTGAAGGGTGTATTTGCTTCAAATGTAATTACTTCGGTTTCGGTTTTACGACAATCAATTGAAAACCGCTCCATTGCAAATTTGATATGTGTCTTCATTTCACAAAATTTTTCCTACTTAGGTTTAAGGACACTTTGCGATGCCATCATAAGAAAGAAGCATCAATTTAGCCTCCTATAGGTACTTACCTATGTGATGTAATGACAATACACCTTCCTTCAGCTCGAATACGCGTTAACGCATCCCATAATAATCTCCTCGCGACTGGGTCCATGCCAGTGGTGGGTTCGTCCAAAAATACCACAGGAGGGTCTCCAACAAGGGATATGGCAGTACTTAACTTCCTTTTATTGCCACCACTAGGGAGGGGAGGGATAGGTCACAAACGTCAACACACGTGATCACGAATAATCCTGCGATTAACACTTGTGAAATGCACAAACTTGAATTCAAACTCGCCATCTCATTTACGAATAGGCCAGCAACTGACATTCCAGTGCTGACAGTATGCAGGACGGTTATCACTTGAATTTATAGAGTGTTTTCACATGACGTTAAACGGTGGCCATGTTGTTGTGCCAAAACAATCCTCCGGGAATTGAACTCTGTTTTTATGCAAATGATTTCTTTTGTTTCAATAAGCCAGTACGGCTGTTGGTCACGTGAGTGAAAACGCTCTACTTTAAAGGCCCAGTTCCCACGGGTCTCCTTAGGCGCAGCGGTGGAGAATCCGAACTAGCAATCGGAAGGCTACAGGCCTGCGTTTGTCGAAAGTCCCGAAACTTTTCGGCCGTATTTCGGGTGCCACAATTTCCTCTGTGTCTTCGAAAGGGCGACCTTTTAAGGCCTAAAAGCTAGCAATTATTTTGCTTTTTGTTATCTTAAAAAATATGTTAAGAGACCAGCTTTTCAGATATATCAGATCATAGTTTCACAAATTGCTTTTCGGGCCAGAAATGTTTTCGGGACTTTCGAGGAAAGGGGCCCTGGAGCACTTTGATTGTTTCTCGAGTCCGCCCGCCTCACCGAAAGAGTCGATAGGTCCGTTTGCAGTAACCACAACACTTAGGTGGATACACTGAGCAACAGTAAAGGAATACGCGAAACTGGGCAAAATAATCGAGCAAAATACGAAGACCAAAAAAACCCACTTAATTTTTCCATAAACGTTTGCTTCCGTTGCAAATCACAGCGAGCTACTAATAGGCCATTTTCGAGTTCAATTAAGCTTCTTTTTCAAAGCGAGTGTAAGCGCGAAGTTTTTTATGAAAATCAGTTTTTATATATGTGCTTTGTAAAGCTAATGTATCGATCAATTCCAAGAGCGACAAGGCCCTCCCCTCCCCCTCTCCGGGCAAACCCCCACGATGTTGCCAGTCATTACGGTCAAATACCCCATAGGGAAGGCCTTCACAAAGCGTCAAGTTCTACTGTCAACGCTTTTCGAGTCTCTTTGTCACCTTCGAGTCTCTTTGTCAGATTGCCCGAGGAATGAATTACGTAATCCTCCAGCTTGTCGCCCTTCTCGATAATCAAATGCCCGACCTGGCGGGCTTCGTCTTGCATCAAATATCAAATTCCTTACCATACGGAGCCAAACTCGCATCAAATGTCCGGGGTTTGCCTTGGGGGGTTGAGGAGGGGGGGGGGACGGGCGCTCTTGGAATTGATCGAGACATAATTTCCAGAACAAAACTCTTGCTCTTGGCCTCGCTTTGAAAAAAAGGCTGACGTGAACTCGGAAAGGCCCATTTAATCTCACACTCACTCAACTCACATTTGCCGAAAGCGAAGATATTCCTGTATATTGCAGAATACTACAGTACATTTCGGAAAGGCCTAAATATGACGCTGTTAAAAGCTTAAAATTACCACATGGTATATTCATGTCCATTGCCAAAAAGCCTTAAAACCAGAGGGGAAAAAGTCCATACCTATAAGAACCGGCAAGTTTATCTGCGTGGTCCTCAAGCAAGAACGCCTGAATAAGATCTTCAACAACTTGCGGTATACTGACTTCCGGTACGCCTCGTAGTCGCGCATACATGTATAGCAGCTCTCTTCCGGTCAGCTGATTGATCAAAGCATCGAACTGAGGGCAGTAACCAATGCGCTGCCGAACCTGGAGAGAAGCAAACACGAGGGTTAAACTTAAGGTAGATGTCAAGCCCTCGTTCATTTGGATTCTTGTGTGTCTTCTCCAGGGAGCCGCCGGTTTCGCCCGCCCCTTCGCTCGCGTTTTCTATAGCACTCAGTCGAGATTTTGTTACTTCACGTTGTTGATTTGCAGGCAACGGGAAACAAACGTACCAAACCAAACGAGCTCATTCTGAGATTATATTCTGTTTAGTAGTGTTCTCGCTAAGGTTTCCGTCGTAGATCTTAGATCAATAATGCAATCGCGTACTGTTAGCGGTGGGTATAGTTTTTCACTCTCTCAACCAGCGGCCTTATTTTCCCCTCGAAACAATAGAAACAGCAACGAAATGTACCAAATTGTAAAACGCACGTGCAGAGCTTGCAAAACAATTGTTTTTTACTAATTAAACCTGCTCTTCTTGTGACGTTTTCGTTGCCGTCGCCGTCCTCGTTGCTAAAGCTCCCTAATATATCGGAAAAGGTCTATTAAAACATGGTCTTTTCTTTCAGTATACCGACCTCATTCATATTGTATCTGATGTCGTAACCATCCACTACAGCAGTCCCGGATGTCATGGTCTCGTCACCGGTCAACATGCGGAATGTTGTTGTCTTGCCGGCGCCGTTTATTCCCAGGAGACCAAAACACTCGCCCATGGGGACCCCCAAAGACAAACTGTCCACCGCACGCAATGGTAAACGACCTTTGAGATCAAACGAAAGATTTCAGAAAACGCAGGAGTACTTACCATTCACACGGAGAACCCGGACATTCCGTTTGGAACATCAGACGGTACGCAACATTCCATTCGTAACTTTTCAGAAATTATGATGCATCGGAATAATCAGTGGCTTATTTCTGTTCTTTTTGGGCTTTCCTATTGATACCAGTCAATTCTGTACATTATCCAGCTTTTATTAGGACAAGCTGCATCATTTAATACTCACACCTAAAATTTCCACCCGGATGGTTCGTGTAAATGGTAAGTGTCCCAGACAACTTGGTATTACACGATCACCTGTTGAGTTCCACAGTAAGATACCCTGCAGCTAATACTACGATTTTGATACGTGCCAGTGGCCTATTTCCGAGTTCACGTCAGCCTCTTCTTCAAAACGAGGCCACGAGGTAAAATTTTGTGAAGGTGATAAGTTTTACTTTCCATATGAACGAAGACTCATTTTCCTAAGAAAGACTTCGCACTTACACTTGAAATGATAAAGATGCTGAAGTGAACGCGTAAATGGCCAATTTGATTTAATTCTTCCGTGCTTTGCTCGCAGCATGGGTCCTGCACGTACACAAGGGCTGTTTTTTTGTGTGTTTGTTTTAACGGACTTGCTAAGGGCTGTTAAAGGCAACCACCACTTTTGAAACTAATTTCAAAGAAATTAGCGCAAAATTGTTGGAAATACTTGCTGATATAAAAATTTCCCAGAAAAAAAAAGAGAAAACCTATATCAGCACATGCGAAAAGGAAAAAAAAAAAAAAACCATTATCGCCCATTTTCGTTTTAAATTTATGCGAGGTACTGTCCGCTCGGGTAAAAGAAAATCGATGGCACTGCACGTACAAGCGCCAGAAAGTGACAACAAACAGTAAAGTGTAGGGAGGAAGGCTTTAGTTGGCGAGAATATTTATATTTTCACTTCTATTCGGTTCGTTTAGAAATGTATAGCTTTCATGGAATGCTTCTATATAAACTTGGATGTCACATAGTACGATTAGGCTGCCTTTGGCAAAACGAACCAAACAGATAAACAAACAAAAAACTTGCCGCGGTTCCCTGCAAACTCCTTGGTTAGCTCTCTGATAGTAAGGACGTCTAGTGACGCGGTGACCCTTTGCTTCTCCGCTACTACATCGTCATCATCGGCAAGTGAAGACTCTTCTTCATCGGGCCCCACCATTACCACGTATCCGCGCATAAACAGCAGCTTAATTTTTTTGAAAACGCCATATTCGATCAACAAAACGAGAGAATAAAAAACAACTCCTTGACAAGCCAGGCAGACAAGATAGCGTCCAATGCCGGGATTGCCCCACGCGAGGTAATTATCTTGAAATTGTAGCCTTGTGCCGCCCAATTTTCGTACGTATTTCTCACAGTCCGCCTTAGTATGAGGTAAGAATATTTTAGTATGGACGCACATATCGACGGCTCGATTGACGTATTCCAGAGCATTGTAATTGCTGAACATATCGCCGATACCCTGGCCGAGACAGTAGTTGGGTAGAACAAGAAAGGCCCATTTGAGGGCGTCGGCCACATCCAGAAGATTCAGACCTAGAGGAAAGAGAGAGAGAAAAAGACAACATGATTAATGGAATTCTCAGGTCTCTGCTCACTGAACAGCAAATTCTGTCAATGATTTGCAGTGACAAAGTGTGTGCTATAAGTCATTTCTGAACCTGTAGATTAAATCCCATAGTTTGGGTCTTTCTGCATCCACGAACCAAAAAGCATTGTATTTTGTCCAGTTGGGATTAGTCTTTATTTAGAGTTGCTGTGTTTGCGATCTTTTGTTTCTTTTGTTTTACATCACCCGTGCTCCGGTACCTGCAGAATCTACCCACAGTTTGCTTTCCAAAAGTGCTTCGTATGTTGTGCAAGGTCGTTCTAGCTTTTGAGTCTATGACAAACAATCAAGTGTGACCCGTTAAACGAAAACTACCGGGTAGGTCTTTCCCGTGGCAGCATTGCAATACGAAGTGGTCTTCAAAGCTGAGTATGTCGACTTTATTTCTTTCTGAGGCATCTCAGCAGGCCGGAAGCCTAAATCCTCAAATTTGATTGGCTAATGACGCGCTCGTAGCCCGTCCAGCAGTTTTGCGATTCGGACCAAGGTCCGGGATTTTTCCGGTCAAGTGTGACGATGCACTTACTTTTGACGTTTGACAGATGATTGTCATTTTAATGACTTTTGCATGGGTTTTTTCTCTTTCCACGTCCGTAGTCACAAGTCAAGTCAAGTAAATTGCTTATAGACATACTCATATTGTTTTCTTTGCTCTTAGGTGCTTTGTAAGCATGATATCCTTCTTTCCTGTCTCTTTTTCAAATTTGAAAAACAGGAATTTCAGAAAAATTAAATAATTAAAAAGCCGGTTTTTTACCGATCTAGGTCGGTCCGTATAGGAAAAAACTGTGGCCTCCGACCGTACTCAAGACCTCGGGCACAGCTTTTTTTCCTATAAGGACCTCCCGCCCGGTAAATAACATATATTCCATAGCAGGGCAATTCAGTGGAAGGCGCGGGAGTGTACTTCCCCGTTTGTGCCGTGTATGATGCTGTACGGACTAAATGCGAAAGTCGAACCAGTGAAACGAAAGCCATCGAATACTAACTTTATGAAAGTGAAGAATGATCATCGCAGTTAATTTTCCAATTTAAGCAATTGGAAAGGAGAAGCCTGAAAAAATCAGGGCTTCAACGGGATTCGAACCCGTGACCTCCGCGATACCGGTGCGATGCTCTACCAACTGAGCTATGAAGCCACACATTGGGAGCGAGGTCAATTTAGTGAGTTCATATCTCCCGTAAGGAGTAAAATAATGTGAATTATATATGAAATAATCCATATGTGAACTGCCAATCACATTACTTTAGAGTTGTTTCAATGGAGAAAGCAAAAGCAAAGTAATTACAGACTCAGCCAATCGCGTTCTGAGGGAAACGCACCCTTCAGCCAATCACAAGTCGAAGTAATTCAAGACTTGGTTTCACTAGCCAATCAGAACGCAAAGCACGCAAACGCAGCCTACGCCAAGAGCGGGAAAACGAGAGTGACGTCAGTTGCAATCGGTTTTAATTGTGCACCCGATTGGTTGAAAAGTTCGCGCAACTTTTTTTCATCCAATCATAGAGCAAGCCAAAACCACACCCAGAGCAATCACGTGATTACTATCGACACTCAATTGAAAAGTACCCTAATTAGGGCCCGCCTTTGGTATTGAGCACAATCAGGAATCCACGAAAATTGAATAAAAACGTATTTATCTCGGTAGAGTATTTTACACGGATGAAAAAAGGTTCTCTGAAAGTCCTTACCTGGAATACTTAAAATAAAGACAGTTAGGAGGGTGGCCAGTCCAGTTAAGATGTTAAACACCGTTAGAACCGCGAATGCCGTAGACGCGGTACGGAAGACAAAGGAGAAAAGATACATGACGGGAATAATCGCCCAGCCATACAACATCAGTAACAGGAAAAGGTAGCCAAGCCGAGGACCTGAAACGACACAAATACAAACATTTCTCATGATTTCGAAGTCGTTCATGACCTGCAAATTAAAAAAAAAAACAACTACTTTTTCAAACCTTTCTTGAGGAAACATACGGTAGCTATCTCCTCATTTGAAACTGAGTCACCGTAAAATTGATCACAAACCCCTTCGGAATTCTTCAAAATCCTCATTCATCCATATTCTGAAACGCCCGGGGCTCAAGAAGTCCTCGGAAAACCCACTGCGAGATTTTTGAGGACGAGCTCAAATCGATTTGAAGAGCGTTAAAATCCTTAGAGAGCTAACTTCGACCATCCCCGGCTGGTTGGCCCCACTATCTTGCAACAGGTCACTAGCCATCGCATTAAAAAGATATTATGAAAAACATCTGTTGACAACCAGCGAAAAACCTCTGAACCAAAACATTCACAAATGTATAGTATTTCACATCGCGTATCAGAACAGAGCCGGGAAGGCTTAAAGGGGCTCTGCCACGGAACGTTTGCCGCCAAAAACACACAAGTCCTTATGACCTTTACTTGCACCCAAACCATTCTTTTAAATTTAGGAGGACGACGACGTTTTGCCGGAAGAGTCATCCACAACACATTCTTGGCAATGCCTTCAAGATCAGGTGCAAAAATGTGAAAAATTTTGGCTAATTTCTTCAAAATGCAATCCGTTTCCGCCATCCTTGCCATCCATAACAACAGAAGGCAGTAAATAGTCTAGGTGCAGTACCAGGGTCTGCAATAAACAGACTGCATAATTATTTTGGGTTTTTACTGATTTAAAGACATCTTTTAGCATTCTACAGTGAGGCAAAATAGGATGACAGAGCCCCTTTAAGGAATGTATTTAGCGCGCGGGTCAAGTTGCGACAGCACGAATAAATGTTACAAACCAGCGTAAGCCGGGACGTCGAAAGCTGCTACGAGGATCAAAATCGACAGGGCTGGGATGAGAAAGTTGATCAGGTCCCACGTATAAGCAGAGTCCCAGTAGCTAAATGGGTCCACACCGCTGACAAACTGTACGTGTTTAGCATTGTTGGATCGTTCCTGGACTAGAAAGACCACAAAGCTGGAGGCCAGAAAAGCCATGCCAAATAACAGGTTGAAGGAAATCTGGAACCCAAGTCCATTTCTGGAAGTGTTATAAAGGGAACTGTTGTAATACGTGGCAAGCTTGTGTGTTAATGAACATCTATTGTTAATTGTCATCCCAGTACACACTATAATATCTTTAATGTTAGTTCTGAATTTTTGTGTCATATTTCTGTGCACGAATTTGTAAACTCTGCTCGAAGAATTAACCGAATGGATTTAAGTAGCTGAGTGTAGTAAAAACTTGTGTGCTACTGCTTCAAATAAAACTTGTTCGCTTCGTAGCTTACATATTGTTTTCCTAGCTTGAAGAAACAAGAGGAAACAGGGTCCTAATGGCATTTCTGCGCCGCAAAGCTCGGGAGCTTGGAAAGGCAAATGGTACGTACCATTTGATTTGGAACGTGCCAAAAATAATGGGCTATCGACTACCTTATCTTCCTTCTTTTGGGGCTTTCCAGTTGATACCAAGCATACCTTAAAACCACCTAATAATATACATGCAAAAATCTCATCATGCTGATTGGCTGTGAACATGTCAATTAATCCCAAACAGTGCAGAAAGTTGAAATTGAGTGCAGAGAGTTGAAATTAAATTTTTGCATGTATACTATTAACAAGTAAGCAAATTATTTCGAGTGCAATTTGGAATACATAAGCACCCGTAATTTTTTCAAAGACTACAAATTGCACTCGCCCTTCGGGCTCGTGCAATTTTTTGTAGTCTATGAAAAATTTACTTGCGCTTATTTATTTCAAATTGCACTCGAAATCATTTGATTACCTATACAAATTGCACGCCGAGCTCATTCATTCCAAATTTATTGAGAAAAATCACGTGATTACTTGTTACTAACACTCACGCGAGATTGCTGGCTCGTAGTCTTCGCCGAATGTTTGTTTTTTGTCTTCAACATGGAATCGCTCGAGCAAAGTGTCCTCGCCTACTCGTTGTTTTGAATTTCCCGACAATTTCATTCTCCCAATGCCATGTTTTCCAAACGGAAAACCAAAAGGAAGTGCCTCTCGTAGTGTTTTCGGTCTTTTAATTTCTCCAGCGGATAGCGCTGTCCATGCACTCTTCGAACAACTAGAGCCACATGTACAATACTTATAATATAATTGGTAAACTAGATACTGATAAATTTGAGCCAGCCCTGTAGTTCCCTAAAAAATTAAGCGTTGAGTGACGGAAGTACGACTACAACTGTCTTCAATTGGAAACACGGGAAGAGAAACGGGGGGTTGGGTGGGTGGGGATGTTCATTCTCTCGACAGCACCTTTGAATAACCAAAGGGGCGGTGTCTCCGTGGGAAGCTAAGGCTCGCTCACCGCGTTAAGTCGTTGACTTTTTCCTCAGCGGTTCGTGGTAGAGGATGGTTTACAGTTGTCACAGTGAAGTTGCTTCCAGGCGTGGACCGCAAGATGCCCGCATCTGCAGCCGCAAGCGACACAGCAATAGCATGGTAAGCTTGGTTGTTAAACCAAGCGGTCACATTAACTGAAGAAAGATGAACAGAACATGATTAAGGTAAATTCAAAATGTACCCGCAACTTCCTAAAACTGCACTAAATGATGTTGTCGAATTCGGTAATAATTCATGAGGATGACAGCCAACAGAAACGCAGTATTCAGGTCAAATGTATAGCGCTTTTTCACGTGACCTCGTGGCTCTTATGTTTGTGCTCCACAACAAACGAACGGCGGCCATACTTGTGTACAAAATTAGTCTTCGTCGAATTGAACTCATTTTGAATGCAAACAATTAACACTTCATAACTGGTCTCGAGGGAACAGTGAATTTTGTTTCCCGAGAATCTCAAAGCTTCCCTCTACTTCGTCTCGGGAAACACTGAGATTCTCGGGAAACGAAATTCAGTGTTCCCCAAGGGACCAGTCATTTAAGCGATTTGTTATATAGCAAAACAAATGGGTCAAACTTTCTCCATTGCGCAGGTAGTCGCTTGATAAAAACAAAAGCAAATTTTGAAAAACGCGCTGAGATTCAGGCGACGACATCACATGCTGTGATTTCCTTAATTTTACTCTATTTCTAAGGTAATAGATTTATGATTTCAAACTGTACTATCTTAGCTATTTGTGTAAAGGTACGATTTTTTTTTTCGTGTGCTACACCTGTAAACAAGCTGGTGAGACTTTTCTCACAAAAGCTAACTGTATTAACACAATTAACTTGACTTGACTCTCATAGCTCGATTTAGGCACAGCGACATAAATGCATGAAGCAATAGGCCATTTTCGAGTTCAAGTCCAAAGTTCTTGTGAAAATTAGAGCCTGTGACTTCTACGACGCTGGTGCTAAGGTGCCATATCATTAGGGAGCTTAAGTGAATACGTTTTCGAGCGACGCACGGCAACCGGAAGCGAACTTTGTGCATTCTTGAGCAGAGGTACGGTTTCGCACAAAGTGTTCGAGAGAAGCGTCTCTAGGAGAGCAAAGACACATATAGCAACAGAAATGTGCTAGCATCAAGGCAGGTTAAAAGGTAAAACGCCTCACTTCCGGTTCCAGTGCTGTTTGTCGCTTAAAGACACCTGAGTTAAAGTTCTCAATTTTTATTTGCTGCAAGCTGCGGCCACAAGTCAACACAAGCATTCGCTAGCGCAGTCATAGTCAGCATTTTTTTCTTCGACAATTCAATCCGGGGGGGGGGGGGAGGCGCAATGAGGTTATCCCAATGTGAAGCGCCATCCCAAGGGCCTGACAAGAACACCGGGACACCGGGAACTACGTCCCCTATTCTTCGCGATCACTGTATGGGTTCCTTAAAGTCCCACAAAGTCATCATGAACGAGGGTAATGAGACAGAACCTACATCGGACCTACGGGACCTTTTTCGTCCTTATCCGAGAAGACTAGAAAGTCTAACCATTTGAAGATGTCATTACAAGGGCAGCACTTTTTCCTCAGTTATTTTAAAGGCCCTGAGTATTGATCCGGCCGGGGTTTTGAACCCGCGATCTCCCGCACGGGAGTCCGGTGCTCTACCAACTGGGCATAACACAATAAAAGCCTGAAGCTCATATATTTCTATCTAACCTGGAGCCAAATACACAGCCAAAAACAGACACACAATTTTGGCATTATCACTGCTTGAGCAAAAAGAGAATTTTGCAAGGCCAAATTAAAAGATTAAATTGCATATTGAAGCCATAATAGCGAATACAGAACAGTCATCGTTTTTAACAGAAACAATTGAACCCACAAATGACTAGCTCCCAACATCAGTGGCTTCATAGCTCAGTTGGTTAGAGCGTCGCACCGGCATCGCGAGGTCAAGGTTCAAACCCCGTTGAAGTCCTGAATTTTTCAGGCTTCTCTACGCAATTGCTAAAATTGCGTGCCTATCTGCGAGGATCATAGCTTCATTTGATTTCATATCCGCAGTTTAATATATTATTCATTTCATGTATCTTTTTATCCCTTCATTCATTCATCACGGGAACATTTGAACCCACAAATGACCAGCTCCCAACATCAATGGCTTCATAGCTCAGTTGGTTAGAGCGTCTCACCGGCATCCCGAGGTCACGGGTTCAAACCCCGTTGAAGTCCTGAATTTTTTCAGGCTTGATTCTCTCAGCAATTGCAAAAATTGCGTCCATAACTGCGAGGATCATAGCTTCATTTGAGAAACAAAGTGTTTCCATAAAATATAGAGAAACATTTCCAAAGGACTTATCTGGGCCGAAGACCTTTGATAACGACCAGGTCACAGTTGTTCGAAGAGTGTATAGCGCTATACACTGGATAACTCGATTGGTTTTGCTGGTGCTTACCCGTTGGATACGATTTATCCACTGGACAGCGTTACCACCTTTTGAAAAACTGAGGCGAGAACCACATTCAGTGACCAGCGGTTTTCGTGAAAACATGGGATTGTTGGAGGGGGAAGAGTGGGGTGCTCATTCTCCCGAGCTCTGAAAATACGCTTCTGGTCGTTGGTGCCTGAGGATTTTCATTAATCTGGGTGTAGCGTTCACTCAAGCTACTTTAAACTTGAATTTTAATTGTTGTCTGCACATAACTTGTATTTGCTCCATTCGCACAGAGTACGGTAAAGTAGAGAAAGGTAAAGAAAAGGAAAGAAAAGGAAAGGAAATATTGCTGAAAATGACAAAATAACTATTAATTAAACAACTTATATCGAGCAGATAAACCGAAAAACACAGCATACTTGCAAGTTATTGTGCTTCAAACGACTGTAAAATACAACTTCTCAACGAAAACAAATACATTGTGATCCATGTGCTCGTGGGAAAACGCGCCTGCAATACCTAGGTACGGGGACACCAGACCGCATCACTTACAATTTGTTTTTTTCTGTCCCTTACACTGGGAAATCAACATGACCGCCGTTTCCTTGTTTCGGGAGACCCACATGGGCGCCTTGACCTCATCAGCATGTGCTCTATTTTTGGTAGAATAAAATGTACCAACCTTTACTATTATTCTTAGAAAATGTAGCAGCAATCAAATCTCTTCTGTTGAAGTCACCGAGTCCCTGATCCTTGGCTTTGCTCACTAAGTAATGTTCCATCTTATTAGTCACGCGAACTGGGTGAGTCTTGTCATCCTGCCATTGACTTGTGTATTGCTTGGCGAAGTAAAGCGTTTCCGTTGAACTGTTGAAACCAGTTAGCATTAGAGATTACATAGGGTGAAAGCCGATTCAGTAACCAAAGGTCGGTGTGAAAACAATAGGCCACTTCCGAGCTCACATCAGCCTCTTTTTCAAAGCGAGTCCAGCGGCCCGTTTCTCGAAAGTCCCGAAAAGTTTACGGGCCCGAAAAGCAATTTGTAAAACTGCGATCCGCTTATGCCGAAAATCAGTTCTTTTGACATCCTTTCAAGATAAGAAAGAGAAGACTAATTGCAAAGTTTCAGGGTTGAAAAACGTCTTGCGGTTCAAAACACGGAGGCAATTCTGACACCCGAAAAACGCCCGAAAAGTTTCGGGGCTTTCGAGAAACGGGCCCCAAGTGCGAGAATTTTTGTGATGGTAATTAGTTTTACTTTGCCTATAAATATGCAATAATTATAAATAATTATGATGAGATAATTATTATGAGAATTATGAATAATTATGAATTTCACAAGAACGACTTCGCACTTAAACTCACTTTGAAAAAGAGGAGGAAAGGCAAAATACAAGTTTCAACTCTTTGCGAAAGAAGACATTTTTCACGGTTAGCTGCAATTTAATACTCACTTAACTGCGGTCCATGGAACGTAGTTTGTCCCGAACTTGTGTGTTGACAAGCTGAGCGGTGGAGAGTCAGTGGGTTGAGGATAAGTTTTTGCACTGATCAGAGCAAAAAGTGTGAAAACCAAAGGTAGGAGAAGCTGAGAAATAATGGCTGCTTTGTGACGCTTGGAGTGAAGCACTCGCTTGAGGAACATTGCATACCACCGCTGACGAAAAAGTCGAAACCCAGATGAGTGGGTGTAGCTGCTGTACGGGCCAAATGTCCCATAACCGCCTGAAGCTGAGCCAGAAATACCTATGCGGGCAAGAACAGAGGAGCGTTCTGTTGGCTTTTGAACGTCTCCAATCGTAGATGTTTCTGAAATTTGATACAAACCGAGCTTTGTCAGTGGGTGACTAAAAATTATAAAACAATTAGGATAGTATGCGCGCTCTCGCTGTTCAATAGGTGTGTTAAGACGGGAGTATGCAAAAACGGTTGTGACATCACGCGAATTTTGATTTTCATGTGTTGTCAAACGCGCGTTTTGATTGGCAGGTGGGAAACATGATTTCCCAGAGCGTGTATTAAGAAAATCTGTTTCAGTCAAGAAGTAAATAAACAGCATTATAAAAGAAAACCAAAAGAGGACTTTCTTCCGTGTTTACTGCGTCTCGGGCTTGCATAACTGTCTCGAGTTCTCGCCAACCCCGTCGTCTTTAGACGAGGCTATGTAAACAAGGAAAAAGTCCTCTATTGCCTAAATCATAAACCCCATGGGCGTTGCTACAACCGTTGTTACCGATAACTAATGCCATATACAGCCCAATCAGCCATGAACAAGAACGGCCCCTTTTGAGTCAAAACATAGGAAGATATCAAAATTGTAGATAATAAATTCTCAACCGCGGATAATGCATTTCCAGCCCTAGATCTCGGTTATCAGCAGCCATTAAACCTCCGTTTGATCTTACATGGAAAACCAGTCCGGCAACTGTCGCTTAACCTTAAAATTTTTCGGCGGGATGCAAAGTTTCGTCGACAAAAATGAACGCAAGGTTGAGAATTTAATCAAACCATTACTCCATTCGCCCTCATTGGATAAGGGATTGCTTATAGGCAACTCGTTAGCTATTTACGGGCTCATGAATTTCCGGAATCGAGTCCAGTTTGCTGCTTGCTAACGAGTGCTGTCCGCAAACTGAGGTTCGCCTGTAGCTGCATGTAATGCTTGTAATGCTTTCCACATTTCAAGCCGGTTGAGAGATTCACCCGGTCAATACATCTCCTTTGCAATTTGCCTCGTTTACAACAGCTATGCCCGCAACAATTCTTGAGCGGACTAATTGACTCGAGAATGAGACAAATCCAAGGAAATTTGAGGGATGACCTAAAATTCAACATACCAGGGCCGAGCTGCTCGAAGCAAGGTTAGCGCTAACCCGCGATAAATACCATGACAACCTATGGATTTTGATAGGACTTAACCGAGGGTTAGCCCTAACCATGCTTCGAGCAACTCAGCCCAGTACTGTAGGCCACTGAAGTTAAAACTTCTCAGTCGTGAAAACGTCACTGGGGGGAACAGGGTTGGCGAAGTGGCAAGAGCATTCGCAATTCACCGTTGTAGGCTGGGTTCGAGTCCCGGACTCAGCGACGAATGTGGGTCGAGTTTGTTGGTTCTATACCGTGCACCGAGCTGAGGACACACGCACACGCACACGCACACGCATACATATTTTATTTCAATATACCGGCAGGTAGCAAGGCTAATCTAGGCCGGTAGGCTTTACTGAGATATGAAAGTTACAACTCGATTACTTATCGATTTGCTTAGTTATTGATTTCATGTAAGAAGTAAGCAAACGTAACACAAAGTATTTATGCTATTACAAGGTAGCTGAATAACTATGATTAATCTGTACTACATACTTATAAATTATTATGTATGCTGATACAGCTATTGCAAAGTTACATCATGGTTAATCTGTAGAGATCTGGGTGGAGAAGGATTTCATTTTTTTTTTATAATTTCAGGGACATCAATGTAGGAGTCCTCGGCATTTACGATGTTAATGCAGTTTTGCTTAATTTTCCTTTTCAATGCATTTTTTTTTTTGAGAGGTTTCTTAAAGATAAAGGAGTCTCGTTTCATTGTGATCACCGTCACGGTCACGGTCACGATAACGATCACGATCACGATCACTATCCACATCACAATCATTAACAATTTATTTTTTATTTGCAGTAATAAACAATTAAACTCATCACAAATAGACGAGCTTGGGAACTGGTGCCTAAAAGGTTAGCGGGGAGCAAAAGCCATAAGCCAAAAGGGAGGTATCCATGGCAACCCTGGAAGCGGGAACCACCCCCATACGCAGCCGCTAACTGGCACCGTCACACTGAGTAATCAGTGGAAACAACTTACCTGACCCATACTTACCTGGAGATCACCAAGGAAGGGGGAGGGATGGCAAGGGGCGAGAATCCGCGAAGATTCGCTAACATGCAGAGAGCAATTGATCCGCAAAGATCAACAAGCAACAACGCATGAGAAAGGCAACATCACACAAAGGCCCTGCAAATCTCCAAAGGGCCACCCCGCTGGTCACGTACCGTAAAGGCTGAAACCGCTGACTGCATTAGTTCGAGTCTAACTTAGCCTAAATTATATTTAGCCACATTATAAATTTGTTAACCATCCCGCAAATTGCTGAGCTTATCCAGGCACGAAGCTGTACAAAAATTAAATATATCTTACTTATGAAATTTTGGTTGGTTTGTTTGTAAAGATGGTAGTATGAATTAGTTTGGGAAGAAATTGAGGTGGAAATATACACAAATTTATATCAAATCTAAGAAGAGGGCAACGGAAACATTGAAATAACATCTAAGTGGGAGTGTCAGGAGTAGTCTTCTATGTAGATAAGGATGGTGAATATCATTTTATACTACCATTTTATTTTCTTTACCAACCTTCTTTATCGTCGTGTTTCTGCAGTTTATCACTCAGCGTGCTGTCCATTTCCTCTCCAACCTTAAGGAACACTTCCTCCAGTGTAGTCACAGAAGCACCATAACTTGCGATTCCAAGCTCTGAGCGACAGGTTTCTAGCTCTAGGAAAAGCTCCTCAAACTTGCCCGTTGCTTCACTTGGTAAGACGAATGACAATTCAGCACCTACAAATTAATATTAAAAACAAAGACAGCTGTCTGCAGGGAAGTTGAAAATAATCTGGTGCCGGTTCACCTCTCCCGTGCATATTACGTGTTGCCTTTGTCAATGTTTTAGGTCAATGCTCATATTAGTTTTTCTTGGGCAAAAACTCGAGTGATGGTTGCTGAAGTCTCAGGACCCGACTTTTTGTCAAAATACAGGTATTGCCTTTATCTCACACCACACTGTATTTTTCGATTTAAGCCTCCATGCTCAGAAGCTGGGCTAAAGCTAAGCTCTCACTTCGTTTGAGTACGTTATGCAGCTTAGCTACCTATATGTGGCCATTAATTAGGTGATCAGTATGTAGCTATACAACTGAAACAAAAAAGCCTAACTATAACCACAAGTATCTTTCTAGCCTCCCTCGCAGCCGTTTTTTGGATGTCACGCAACGTTTCCCCGTTGCGTGACATTCAAAAAACGGCAGCGAGGGAGACCAGTATCTTTCAGGATCCTCAGAGGAATTTTTAAAAGATTTTCACCAGGATCTTGGCAAGGATCCTTGAAAATCTTGGCAAGACTTTGGAGCATCCTTGTTAAGATCTTTATCAGGACCCTCAAATATCTTTGAAGATCCTTAAAAAAAAATTTCACCAGGGAAGTCTTATCGTACTTCATATTTTGGGTGCATTTTTTTTGGGACTGTTTAGGATTAACGGAATGAAAAGAATAACAGGAATAAGGTTTGACAAAAGAACGCGTATTCCGAAAACGGAATGGTTATTGCAGAAGTGACCTGAGAACTAACACTCGCAAGAGCCTGAACACGACTGAGACTAACGTTTCGGCGGCCGCGCACGATTTTCGGGTCAATATAATCCCAAAAACCACGTGTTCTGTGTATTTCGAGTAAACCGTAGTCTGTTTATTCCGTTCATTCTGCTACCGAGAGAAAACATTCTATCATTCCATCTATTCTTATTCCTGAATAGTCCCTTAAAAATGCACCCTTTGTTATGTATGTACTAAAAACGGTTGTTTCTTGAACTTGTTATGATAGGTGCCTCTCTTAGATTTTTTTTTTTTACCTTTATTAACTCTCTCTCTCTCTCTCTCTCTCTCTCTCTCTCTCTTTACTTATTTATTATTGCCGTAGAGTTATTGGCAATCGCTATTCGCTCATGCTCTGAAGTAAAAGGGATTAAAATGGTTCCAAAAGAATTCAGAATTATCCAGTATGCGGATGACCTAACAGCTTTCACATCAGATAACGCATCTGCTCAAAACCTCTTACTCAAATTACTTGATTAGTTTGAAAAATGCTCCGATCTAAAGGTAAGTTACAAAAACTGAAGCAATGTGGATTGGCTCCTCGCGTTAGAAGTGGGCTACAACTGTTAAAGTATTAGGGGTCCATTTTAGCTATCACACAAAGACGAATTGATACAAAAGAATTTTACGACTATTTAGTAACTACTAATTACTACTTCAAGGAATCAAATCTCAAATACGCTTGTGGAGTTGCGGAGGCCTCTCTCTACAGGTAAAGTTACAACTGTTAAGAGTTTATTACTTCCAAAAGTTACATATATATTGTCAATTCTTCCCACCCCTTCAGAGTTTGTAAAGTCGCTTCCAAAAAATAATATTCAATTTTCTTTGGAAAGGCCCGGATAAAATCGCCAGGGCGGCGGCTATAAATAATTTCGAATCTGGGGGCTTAAACGTACAAAACTTAATGGTATCAACAGCAAAGCCGACACTGGTTAAGCCAATGAACCATAATTTCTGAAAAGTTCCAGAGGGAATGGTGCGTACCATTTGACGTTCCATCCGGAATTTCCAGGTTTCCGTGTAAATGGTAAGTACCCCGGGTATCTGTGAAACTTTTGTGCAATGTTTTCAATTTAAACTTTTGAATGATATTTTATTTACAAACTCCCGTTTGGCTAAAACTGGCTTACTACAACGTGATCTATGCACTTTTCGTAAGACGTCTCGCGAAACAATCGACCAATTTTTTTTTCCCAGTCTTTACTCCTGCTTGTTTTGGGATGAATTTGAATCTCATTGGTTATTATTAACGGAAGACCAAAGGAAACTTCAATTGAAAACTATCTTAACTGGTGTCACAGATACCAAATCCCATATGTTTAATTATTTAATTGTCTTGGGGAAATGACATTCATGGAGCTGTCGTAAAAATAACAGTCTTCCTCTCTTCTCCTCCTATAAAATATTAGTTGAAAGAAAACGTAAAACCCTCTCTTAGATTTAAATGGCTCAGTCGACTGGAATAACTTTGCTAATTGTAGGCTACCAAGGTCTTTGTATTTACTAATGAAAGAAATAAAAATGAAGATAATTTTGTCGTTATTGTCAACGTATCAATAGTATCATAACATGCCCTTGCCGCCCTCCAGGGCCAATTAATATCATAGCCTCACCAACATTGCTCTCCAACTGTGCTGTTGGTACATGTTTGTACACCACAGAGATCACTTTCGATACATCACAATTTAGCTCCTTCACCATAACCATGTGGTAACCCACTCCATACTTGCTTTTGAGGAAGAGAGAAGATCCACAGCATTTGATGTTTCCTTCTGCCATGATGGCAATCCTGTCGCCAAGGATGTCTGCTTCATCCATGAAGTGTGTGGTGAGTAAAATGGTTCTTCCTTCCTTCTGCTGCTGTAGCAGGTCCCATGTGAACCTGCGGGCCGATGGGTCCATGCCTGAGGTTGGCTCATCCAACATTACTACCTGCATGTGAGGAGGGATACAGACTGAGGTGTTGGAATAAGCACAACGAAGAGCTGGTTCCTTAAAGGCTATAATTACACTGAGCACTTAGAGATCAGCAAGTTTCAGCTACTTACTTCACCAGAGCTGGGCTTATTAATAGTGGACAGCGCTATCTATTGGATAAATCACTCCGCACTGGACGACTCAATTGGTTTTGCTAGCATTTATCCGCTGGATATTTAACAATTATTCCATGAGCGCGCGTTGGATATGAGATGGTAAATAGCCAACGACGCGCGTAGCGCGGAGTTGGCTATAACCAGTCTCATATCCAACAAGCGCGAATGGAATAATTGTTTTATTAAATTCTCAACCTTCGGATAATGCAATTCTAGCTTTTTCATTGGTAATTTCTCATTTCTCGACGAAACTTGGCTTCCCGCGAACAATTTTATGCTGAGCGACATAATTGCATTATCCGAAGTTGAGAATTTAATAAAGTGATTTATTATATAAAATTGAGTGGTATACCGAGTGGTAGCAAATCGATAAAAACGATATCCACGCATGTGTGATATCATTGATATCCACAATGTGTGATATCATTTTTATTTCGAAAACCTTAGTTTTTGAAATAAAGAATACATGCGAGGATTTTATGTAATAAAAAGAAAATTACATGGTCGCTTGGAGATTTCTCTTCTCATGTTGAAAAATATTTTCAACACTCGAAGAGAAATTTCCGCCCAGCCATGTAATATCATCTATTTATCCAGTGGATAGCGTTATCCCCATTTTAAACAACTGAGCTCTGTACTGTGCGCTAGATAGTGATTTATCCAGTGGATACCATTCTCCATACGGCCTTTTAAACAACCAAGGCCTGGGCCCCAGTCGTTCAAAGGCTAGGTCAACTCTATCTGGTGGATCACACAGAGGATATTACACGGTGGCGAGAAGATATGAATTTCATGTTTTCGTGGCAAGAAAAATATCTCACGAGTGAGCGCAGCTCACTCGTGAGATATTGTTCTTGCCACGAGAACAAAAAATTCATATCTTCGAGCTAACGTGTAATTTTCTTTTTATTGTATAGACAAAAACACATTAAGTAAAAGCTAAAACAGTTTTATTCACTTAAAGGCGGGAGATGATGTCATCGATATTCCTAATAGTGAGGATATGGAAAATACGCCACTAGGGTCCCGATGTAGTTTCGTATGAATTTTACGACAGGAATAGGGTTGGAGGGACACTTTAAAGCGTTTAGTGCCTGCACTTCTGGGCATATTAAAGTGATGTTAACTTCAGGAAAAGGGGTATTTGTACGGGACACTTCCTAGACATATCACGATGCATAGCTAACCTTAGAATCCGCGATCAGTGCTATTCCAACAGACAGCCTTCTCTTCATCCCACCAGACAGTGCACGGGTCTGTGTGTACCGTTTGTCAGTCAGTCCAATGCACTCTATCATTCTATCAACTTCCTGATTCACCCGGTGGGATGGGCAGTTCTTTAGCTTGGCAAAAAACAACAGATGCTCCTCAACAGTTAGTCGGTCAAACAAGACATCATGTTGCGGACAGAGACCTACAGCAGAATGATATACATGTATCAGGATAATTGAAGGGACATTTTGGCCTGGAGCCCTTCATTTCATACAAGAAAACACAAAGGTCGTCATTTAATGTTCGATATTGTACTTGAGGGTAGAATCAGGATAAAAGGGAGTAAGACCAATTAGTCAGGGTTCATACACTTTTTCAGACCAAAATTAAAGGCCTTTCAAGGACTCCCCATAAATCTATTTTGAAAGTTTAAGGACCTCTTTTTCTATGAGAGGTTGTCCAACCAAGCAAAATGTTTCCACGTGAGAGATACAAGAAAGCAAGCTGGGAAAGAAGAAAGAGTGTTTTTGTAAGCATTTCAAGAGTTTTTGCTACGTTCAAAGGCACATTTGCAGCCACGGCTGTCAAACTTAGATTGTTTAAAGGCCTTGATATTTTTCGATTTTGTTTGGCAAAAAATCAAGGACTCTCAAGGACCAATCAAGGATCAAGGATCAAGTACTTTCAAGGCCTTGAAAACAGAACCCTGAAATTTGGGGGTTTTCAAGGGTTTTCAAGATGCATACAAACCATGGCAGATGGGTGGGAAGGCTGGTTACCTTAACAAAGAGTAAATTAAATATGCTCTAGGAGATACATGTAGGCAAGCATTCAACTGTCAGTGAGTATGTTTTCCTTTGCCATTAAGTTGGCAGTAATTAAAGTGCTACTACGATCAAAAATCACTTTTCATTTTTCTTCACAATTCTAAAATACTTGTGCTGAATACTCCACTTGCAAGATTTTATGCAATTATTTCAAGAGGAAGACTATTTATTTTGACAGGAATTTTTTGATTTAACGGTCCGCCATTACTTGGAGCAGTTCCGACCGATAAGCCCTCAGAGAGCTCGATCCAGGAGAAGGTGACGTCAATTTACTCACTAGCTTAAAAATGCAGTGTGTGAATGCGCCTTAACGAGTATGCAGAACATGTATTTGACAGTCTGAAAGCAAAAAACGCCCGTGCTGCATACTAAATAAGCTGCAATCACACACTTTTAAGCTAGTGAGTAAATGATGTCACTTTCTCCTCAATCCAGCTCTCTGAGGGCTTATCGGTCGGAACCGCACCAAGTAATGGCGGATCGTTAAATGAAAAACTGCATTTAAAATAAAGTGTTTCTCTGGAAATTATGGCAAAAGATTTCACCTGCTGAGCATTCAACACAAGTATTTCCAAAATGTGAAGAAAAACGAGAACTGATTTTTTTTCATCATGGTAGCACCTTAGGAAGCTGAGCAAAGATGTGATATGGAAATTGCAAAAATTAAAAGTACGGCCAAAAGTTCCAGTTCCGACTGGCTAAATTAGCAAGAACACCACATTAAATTTGAAGTGACAACAAAACAATGACACTGGGTTAATTTTGACATAGTAAAATGCAAAAATTTATGTGAACTGACCCAGACTATTACGTACTCCATCGATATTATCACTTATGCAGCATCCATTAACAAGAGCTGAACCAGATGTTGCAGGGAACAGCCCTGTCAACATGGACATCAGAGTGCTTTTGCCAGCTCCGTTGTGTCCGAGCAATGCAGTAATTTGCCCTTCATACATATTTAATGACACTCCATTAACAGCCACTACCTTTCCTGAAAAGACAAAGATTATTCATTTAATTTTGTCAATGAGACTTGGAATGAAAAGAAATCTGGTTATGCAACTGCCAAAATCAAGGCCGAGTTGTTCGAAGTAGTGCTAATCCGAGATTAATACCACGACAACCAATACGATTCAATTGGACTTAACCCAGGGTTAGCGCTAACCTGGCTTTGGAACAACTCGGCCCAGGCGTGCGTTTCTCAAAAGACCCGAGAATTCTCGGGGCTATTTCGCGTGCCACAATTCTCATTGTATCTTGAAAACGAAAGCGCTTTCAAACATGAAACCTTGCCACTCCCTTTACCTTTTCTAACTTTGAAAACACGTTAAACGGATCGTAGTTTTACAAATGGCTTTTCGGGCCCGAAAAGTTTTCGGGACGTTTGAGAAACAGGCCCCAGGGCTTTTCCCACAAATCAACAGTATGCATCATTGGGCTAAGAGCACCAAGTCTCAGTCTGTGTCACACAAGTTGTTTGAATCCAAGTTACGCAGAACAAACTAAAACCAAAGCGATCATGTAATTTC
>BLFK01000201.1:1853125-1859101 GCA_014634185.1 Astreopora myriophthalma | reverse complement strand
TGATTTCTAATGGTCCGCCCCTTATAAAAACACCTGCACGTGCATACATAACTGCATGTATATTTGCATGCTGAAATTCCAGTACATTACATGCGTCTCATTACAAACCCCCATAACAATAACGAACAGAAATCAATCCTCTTTCAATTATAAAATGTAATTATATTCAGCAGTGTGGACACTTTCAATTATGTTGACGTTGTTACAGTTAAAGTAAAATAAACGCCTCTCTCTAATCAACGTCTCATATCTATTTAAGGCCCCCTCCCCCTCCTTGAAGATCATAGAGTGAATAAGATGTTCAGGATATGCCAGCTGTGGGAATAAGGTCTTGAGGCGGATACACTCTTCATGAAATAATGACCAGTTAGATGATAGCTTGAATGCTCGGTCTAGCATGGTAATAATTAAGGATTTCTTGTAACGATTATCAACGTGACTATTATAATGTAACAATAGACCAGTATTGGTCGGTTTCACGTATATACTATACTCTTCATAAATGGTGACCAATAAATTGTTTTGTCTTTGTGCTAATTAGACCAACTAGTCTCGTTAAAGTGTATATGACACCAAATTTTTCATTAACTTGTTCGAAAGAGCTTTCAAAATGATGAAGAACGGCGTTTATTTTATTGTCATAGCATTCTTAGTTGCCGAGTTATTCAAGATTTTGATTTATGCAAATTAGACAACTTGTGACGTCATATGGTTGACACAAAATGAAGTAAAATCACAAAATATGGAATATCTCTGCAAATACTAAGTCTACAGGGTTGAAAGAATGCTATGACAATAAAATAAACGTTGTTCTTCATCATTTTGGAAGCTCTTTCAAACAAGCTAATGAAAATTTTGGTGTCATATACACTTTAAATGGTCTAAATTGGCATACTCTTAAAATGCTCTATTTTGCAGATCATCGAAATTTTGAGCGTTACGAGCCCTGACCCCTGCTTTACCGGTGCAGTGCTCTACCATTTCAGCTATCACGCCAACTGGGATCTGGGCATTTAAGTGAGTTCTCAAATATAGTCCCGTAGAGGCTGTTTCAATTAGTGAAAGCCTTACAACAATCACGCAACAGTAGTTTCCGGTCTTGACAGGATTATCTGCAAAGATTTTTTCGGCCTTTGTAACCCTTGTTTCGAATTAGAGTGAAGTTGGTTTGTCTCCTTTTAAGAGCTAATGTGTAGCTCCAAATGGAAAAATTCTCACCGTAAGTCGGTAGAAGATCGTCGAAGGGTTTATCCCATATGTCTTGAAATGAATCAATAGTTGTTGCGGATACCTCACGCTTAGTTTTTGGCTGATGAAAACCTTTCGCAAACCACTCCATATCCGCCTTGAAGGCGTGGGGCATTTGTTTTCTGCGAATTGCATTAGAAGGATTCATTTCCATTAGATCAACAGTGAAAAAGTCAGGATCATTCAAGAGTATCGAACCGGTTTATTTTATTCAGGAATGGCAAACGCACTTATCGTACTAGATACCAACTCCCTTTGAGTTATTTCTTAGTGTCCAGTCTATTTTCGGCTTGGGTGACGCGCTGTCTCTAATGGCGTGTAAGCCGAAATGTCCAGCAGCGTGCGTGCGCCATTTTGAAATGTGTGAATTCGCTTATTTCACTTTATGTAAATCTCCGCGAAATGTCACTCGTACCCAATACTTCACCACATTTATTGAACATAAACATCGGATCAAAGTAATAATTTCTTTTTCTCTTTCATAAAACATATCCCATTCAAACTAATTCTGCATTTTTTCATCAACTAAATATATAAAAAAGATAGTGTACACGTTTGTCTCGTTCTTCAAAAATATGTCCCATTATTGCTTTATGAGGTGGGGCCAGAAATTCAGAATGACATTAATCGTTTTTGCTTACATACAGTAATTATCCAAAATCAATTATTTCAACATGGCCGCCGCGCCGATACCTTACGGTCGCGGTTAAAACGGATGACTCGAAAGGACCTCATTAAATATTCAAAACACTGACGTCAGACACCGTATTCCGAAGATATGTTCGGCAGCTCTCAAAAATGGCGCCGAAATACTGAGTCGATTGTGAAATGAATCATCCTTTCAAAGTTATTTTGCTGCAAAGATCTCAAAAGGAGATATACACCCTTAGATCTTAAGGTATATATTTAGTATTTTGACGAGGGGATGTCTCAAAAGGACGCAAGGGATGACTCACAAGGACCCACTTCGACCAAAAAATCATTTGTATTTACATTTTGAGAGAGGGGATTCACAGCACGAAAACATACCTACAAATAAACCTTTGAGACCTTCCTACAGAGCTTTTAAGATCTTTGCAGCAAAATAACTTTGAAAGGATGATTAATTTCAAAATCGATTCTCTCAGGGTGCTTTCGATTGGGAAATCCGGATTTAGATCTTAAAATCCGGATCTTCGGATTTCCAATCGAACACAAAATCCGAAAACGGATTTCGCCGCGGATTTCATTAATTGAAATCCTTCCCAAACATGGATTTCCATTAACAAAATCCGTCGCAAAATCCGTTTTCGGATTTTGTGTTCGATTGGAAATCCGAAGATCCGGATTTTTAGATCTAAATCCGGATTTCCCAATCGAAAGCACCCTCAGTACTTCGGCGCCATTTTTGAGAGCTGCCGAACATGTCTTCGGAATACGGTGTCTGACGTCAGTGTTTTAAATATTTAATGAGGTCCTTTCGAGTCATCCCTTTTAACCGCGAGCATACCTTACACGTTCATGTTCTGTGAAACCGCAATGGACCAGCTCGTTTATATATACTTGTACGATTGAACGCCATTATAACAAACAGGATGGATAAACAAGGCAATACGGACCATTTAATTATCTGAATGCATAGCCAAGAACCAACCTGGATTCCTCATGACATATAATGTTGAACTGTCGCTATTCAAACAATGCCTAAAAGCCTGGAAAATTAAGGATACCTATCTTGGATTTTTTGGTAAGAAAGTTGCCATGAACATTACGAAGATTAACATTTACTGATAATCGAATTATTCGAATACAACTCGTTGGCCATTCGATTTGAATTGAGCAAGAAATTATTTATAAGTAGTAATTCCCAACCAAACACTCTTGTCTGGAATGAATTTCAAATCACAAGAGGTTATCAGTTAAAGGTAAAAGCATTAAAAACAGATTAATGACACTTAAGTTACAGTAGCGTTGTCATTATCAGTATACTATTATACTACTGGAAACATTTTTATATTAATATGTGGTTAACTATTTGGCAACTAATAGCCATTTCAAAAGGGACCCTTTGCCATGTCAATTCAATTTGTCTTTACAAATTAGGTATTTCATCGAGTAATTGCCATTTTTGCCAAAACACGTTTTAACAAAGAGGCCAACATGCACACTATATATGTGATTGATGAAAAGATACAGAATTAGTGCACGCCATTTTCACCAAAATCGCCACTTTCCAAAGGGCCCCTTTGCCATCTCATTTGAATTTTTGTTTACAGTTTGGCGAATTCGGCGATTAAGCGCCATTTCCGCAATTTTTGCCAAATACGCCATTTTCGCTAAAATCGCCACTTTCCAAAGGGCCCCTTTGCCATCTCATTTGAATTTTTGTTTACAGGTTGGCGATTTTGGCGATTAAGCGCCATTTCTGCCATTTTCGCCAAATACGCCATTTTCGCCAAAATCGCCACTTTCCAAAGGGTCCCGTTCCCATCTCATTTGAATTTTTGTTTACAGTTTGGCGATATTGGCGATTAAGCGCCATTTCTGCCATTTTCGCCAATGCGTGCATTTCTGGACATATCTCATTTAATTGATCCCGTGCTTCAGGCTGCCTTCGCCGTCTCAAAGTAGCCAGTGAGTAGCGGCTTCGCCACCAGGATACTTGCGTGCTATACAACAAGTGAACCTGCTCGGAGGCTAACATTCACAGCTATTCTTCAAACCGCAAAGAAAGATAATGAGACTGCCCTCCCACCGAAATGAAATGCCACATGGAACAGGAAATTTACGGTAATTAATTAAGGAAAAAGAAGCGCTTTCCATTTGAAAGGAAAAACCGGTGGAAATTTTCCGCCAAACTGAACAGTAAAAAAAATTCCACCGTAAAATGAAATGAAACGAGTTTATACTATTTGAGAGAAACACCGGTGAGAATTTGTCGTTAAATGGAATAGTACTGTATTAGATCAAGAGAGCATGTCTCTAGTGTCATAAAGCAAATGGTACAATGAAATTCCCGTCAAGTCGGTAGAAACAAGAAAAGACGAATAAACTTGGAGTCATAACTGTTTCTCCGAAAATTTCCATCGGGAAGGACTACTCCATTTGTTGTCCCACCGGAATGGCCGATTTCCCCATCCTTAGAACCTCGAGCGGGCATGGAATCAGAAAGGTTCATTTGATTCTGAACCGAAGATTCCGGAATTTTTAGATCGCGCTGCACGTTTCCTTTTCTGTGGATTAAGTTGAAAGGCAGTTCAATGAGAGCGCATTCTTCTGCGGCTTATTTCGAATACATGTTATTTTTGTTCAACTCTTTCTGTTAGGGCCGATTTACATGGTACAAGTTTTGCTTACAAATTTCGTATGCGATTTTTTTCTCTGCGCGCTGCTCGCGCCACCTAAAAAAATCGCATTACGATTGTCGTAGAGTTTTAAAACATGTTTTAAAATCCTGCGCCATTTTTTGTGAGGTGCACGACAGTCGTAAGCGAGTTGTAGGCTTGATTTACACGAAACAATTCGTGCCGCAGGCCCGTCGTAAGCTTGTCGCATGCAACGAAGTCGTACTGCGTACATCGGCCCCTTGAGTGTCTTAATTATAAAAGCAAAACCAAAGTAATTACGGAGCCAATCACCGTCTGAAGGAAATACACCGTTCAGCCGACCACAAATCTAATTAACTCACGAATTGGTTTCACTAGCCAGTCGGAACGCAAAGTATGTAAACGCAGACTGTCAAATCAACATACCTTCTATTCCCATCTTCCTCCGTGATCCCGTACACTTGCAATGCATGAGTGACGCATTTCGGTTCCAGTCTTTTTTCTGCCATCGGTATCGAACACGTCCCACGCAGGGCAAATAAAAAATCATCCGGCCCAGCCCTTGGAAGTTCATGGCTAATAAAAAGCCCTACCCACGGGACAATAATGGGGTCAGTACCCAGCTATTACAACAGCCCACGCGATTGGCTCAGAAAACAATAGAAGCATTCAAAGAAACAACAGAAACAATGAACCCTAACCCTAAAAACAATAGAGCTGCGTCCAAATCAGATCCAATAAAATTAGAGGTTGTAAACAGCTGCGTGGTATCTGCAATAATGGCAATCAAATCCCCGGCCCATGCCCCGCCCTAACCCCTCCCCGCCGGCTTTAAATTGATATCTGCCTTAATCATAAACCGGAATAGGAATAGAACAGTTCCAAAAGAACGCGTCCTTAATGTGCGTTACTCTGGAAGGAAAAACTACACGGCAAATTGACAGTGTCCCTGCCGGAAATTCCTAAAACAAGACGCCTGGAGGCGGCGTTGACGCGGATGCATAACCTTAAATCACTGGGAAGGCAGGCATTCGCTGGGAGGCTCTGGTTGTAAAAAAATAAAAACAAATGAATCAGTGTAGTGAGGATAAAACCCCTAAAAGAAAGCAGCCAAAGAATACAATGTTACTATACGGTAATTGCCGATTTATGAGATCCCAAATTCAACAATGAAAATATTTACCAAGGTAGCCTATTAAAGTGGTGTTTTCAAATCAAATGAAAATGCTTCAAGTTCAAGTTGACAGATTGCAATAGCACAATGCGCCCAATGTGATCAGTTTGAACAGCCGGTAAAACATATTTTCTTCAGTTAGCGTAAAACTCATTGGACTGTCTTCTGAAAGATTATACGACACAGTTTTACTTTTTCCATGTAAAAAAAAATTGCTTTCACACCTAATACGAATGAATGACAATTTCA
>BLFK01000201.1:1831387-1833610 GCA_014634185.1 Astreopora myriophthalma | reverse complement strand
AAACAGGAAAGCTGAGTAGGAACCGTGTTCAAGACTCCGACACTTCCTACGGAGCCAATAACACCAATAAGAGGAAAGAAAAGGCCAAAAAAGGCCTAGATTAAAAGAAAACGTTCAAACAAAGTAAAACTTAAACTCTGGATTAGGCGGTGCCTTCCCACCGAAATGAAATGCCACGTGGAAAAGGAAATTTAGGGTAATTAATTAAGGAAAAAGAAGCGCTTTCAATTCGAAAGGAAAAACTGCTGGAAATCGATAGAAACAAGAAAAGACGAGTAACCGTGGAGTCATAACTGTTTCTCCGAAAATTTCCATCGGGAAGGACTGCTCTATTTGTTGTCCCACCGGAATGACCGATTTCCCCATCCTTAGAACCTCGAGCGGGCATGGAATCAGAAAGGTTCATCTGATTCTGAACAGAAGATTCCGGAATTTTTGCCCACATAGATCGCGCCGCACGTTTTCTTTTCTGTGGATTAAGTTGAAAGGCAATTGAATGAGAGCGCATTCTTTTGCGGCCTATTTCGAATACACGTTCTTTTTTGTTCAACCCTTTCTGTTAGAGAGGTTTTCAATTGAGTGTTTCTAAACCACACTTCATAATTATTTCTTTCATTCATCATTCCTTTCACGGGAAAACATGCATGAGCCCAACAAATTTACCTGCTCTCAACCGTGTGGCTTGATTGCTCAGTGGGTAAGAGCACTGCACCGGCATCGCAGAGGTCGTGGGTTCGAATCTGTCACGAAATTTTCTATTTGTCATGTTTTTATTTAGCTTTTTGTTTCAGTTTTTCGGTCTCAGTATTTCGTTTCGTCCTAGTGTTAATTAACTGGTGTTAATTCAACGTTGTAGTGTGGTTTGTAATTAGAGATGTATTGTAACTTAGTCTGTAATTAAAATCTTGTTGATTTAGTAAAGTAACATAGGATTGTAAGGTACCGCGTTTCATAATATGTATGTAATATAAAGTGTTAATTACTCAACTAATTAAGCATATATATAAATGTAAGTTTCGTGGTTGTCAGTGTTGAGTTGTGTGCAGCAGTTTTGTTGGAAAGGGGAAGTAAGCAAGAAAAAAGAGAACCGAGTCGAAGGGCCTGTGGCCAAAGAGAGAAAGAGAAGAATTCACTGCCAAGAGCCATTGGTAGGCGCTAGCCAAGTAACTTGACGAAACTCATTTGTCAGTGGTGGCGATAGAGCAGAGAAGTGCTACGTGCTGTCTACGTGCTGTGTTGAAAGACCATGTACTGAGGAGAAAACGTCAGCTGAAAGATAAAGAAAAGCACGTGGAGACGCGGAGCTAGGTTTGAACTAAAGAGAAAGAGAAAGCGGTTTGTGGTATCGGTTCAGGTTTTGTGGTGTTGGTTAAGAGGAGTCAAGGATTGTGAAAAGGAACTGCATAGTGAACTGCTCCATATAATTAGTAAATAATTAGTTAGTTCGAATTCGTGTGTTATTACTATCTAGCTTTAAAATTACTCAAGTTAAAGTTAGGAATCGTATTAGTTTAGCTACCAGTTGTAATTAGTAAATTTAGTATTGTCGTTTAAGTTAAGTTTTAGGAATTTCTATTTTTTTTTCTGTAATATTATCTTCTAGTTTTTTTTTTAATTAAATCATTCACTTTTTATTTTAAAAAGTTTCGTGGTCGTGTGTTGTGCGTTTGTGGGAAGGAGTGTTTGTGTAGCGTTCATTTCTCTATTGTTTTGTTTTGGTGACCCGCGTCACAGAATCCCGTTGAAGTCACTTGAATTT
This sequence comes from Astreopora myriophthalma, assembly GCA_014634185.1. Taxonomy (NCBI): domain Eukaryota; kingdom Metazoa; phylum Cnidaria; class Anthozoa; order Scleractinia; family Acroporidae; genus Astreopora; species Astreopora myriophthalma. The sequence continues at coordinate 1,831,851 of BLFK01000201.1, read as the reverse complement.
TTCAAGTGCATATATGAGACAATTGCTTAAATTGTCATGAAAGTGTGAGGATCACTTCTTCAATCCATTTCTAACCCGCACTTCACAATCATTTCATTTAAAACCAAACTAATTGCAGAGCCAATCACGTTCTGAAGGAAATCCACTCTTCAGCCAACCACAAGTCGAACTAATTCACGAATTGGTTTCACTAGCCAATAGGAACGCAAAGTAAGTAAACGCAGACTGTCAAATCAACATACTTTCTATTTCCATCTTCCTTCGTGATCCCGAACACTTGCACTGCATGAGTGATGCTGCCATCGATATCGAACACGCCCCACGCAGGGCAAATAAAAAATCACCCGGCCCAGTCCTTGGAAGTTCAAGGCTGATAAAAAGCCCTACCGACGGGACAATAATGGCAATCAAACCCCCTCCGATGCCCCGCCTTCCCCCCTCCCCGCTGGCTTTAAATTGATATG
>BLFK01000201.1:1771387-1816387 GCA_014634185.1 Astreopora myriophthalma | reverse complement strand
TATTTTTCATGTCTGGTTTTGCGTACTTTCTTGCAACGTGCACGTGTTGCATGTTTTTTTCCAACTTGTAAATACGCAAGGGAAGCGAATGCATTGTGAATACAGCAAATCGTAGAGGAAAACTTGCTTCATTATAAGAGTTCAGATAAATAACAATCAGCATAGAATAAACCTTGCAGCTGTATTAACACTTTGTTCACGTAGGGTTAACTGTCTTTGGAGAAGTGCTATACAGTAAATACCTGCATATAAGAACCTATATTTTTCAAAGTTAGGCTAAATAGGTTCTTATAAAAATGGTATTTACCGAAGTTTTAGGCTATCTAGGTTCTTAAATTGGTTCCTATTTCCACAAAAGATATCTACTCTATGACAAGTGGCCGTAAGGGACATGTAATTTCATCCAAACTGCAGCTTATTTTGTCCCTTACATGTATGTCCTCAATGTTCTAGATGTGAAATCATGACATGAAACTGTAACGTCTAACATTTATAGGCCTTTGAAGCCTTTTGAACAAGATCTGTGCAGTTTAAAGTGCAATTTGTTTCAGTCGCCAGAAATTTCAAGGTCATTTTCTAAAATAAGAACCTGCTTAATTTTTTAGGCTAATCTAGTTCTTATGCAAGGGGGTCTAAAATGAAATTTTTAGCCTAACAGGTTCTTAAGTTCCAGGTTCTTATATACAGGTATTTACTGTAATGTGGAAAAAAAAGGTGGAGTGGTGTTTTTGTCTGAAGCAGGGTGGGCAGGATTTCCGTACAGGTCCCTACTTCATTATGCATGCACTTTCCCAGCAAAACTCTATTTACACTTATTCTCTTTGGAAGAGGGTTAGTAGGAATATGCATGTATAATTAAGGTTGGGAGCTGTACAGAAATCGTCCCTATACGTGTACCATTGGGTCCTCTCTATGTGTTGTGTGGACGTTGAAATATCATGTGAAGTTTTCAGTGTTCTAGCAAGGGTGAACACATGTGAATTTGTAATCTGTCAATTCCAGTAACTTGATTTTAAGTTACAGAAGTGTAACATTCTAGTCAAAACAGTGTATCTCGACCTCATGTCTGCAACATAGCAAGTGTTTAATTGAGTCAGAAGTCTATAAAAATGAGTGTCTCTCGGTCCATTATGGCACTTTTCCTTGGCTTTGCTGTGTGTGTGTATGAACGTGTGATAGACAAAAGAAACAAGAGGGGAAAGAGGAAAATCACAGGGTGCTAAGCAATATTGTAGGGTGGATGAGAAAATTGTAGGGCAAACCGCCCTTTCATTTAGGCCTAGCTAGAACACTGAGTTTTATTGCCGTCAGTTGCGCTATCCTATTTCAGTGATGACGATTTTCTATGTGGCAATCACAAATTATGCCTGCTACTGTTGTGCTTTGTGACACCATATGTCAAATTAACTCGTCATTTCTCTGATGTAGAGACAAGAGTCCTTCCCACCCCTATCAGCCAGTAATGTCAACCCGTCATTCCCAAAATGGCGGATAGAGACTTCGGCAAAGTCAGGCAAATGTAACAAGGTATCAAGGCCACTCTCAAGAGTACCAACAGATCAAAGTCCTACAAGTTCCACTGCATGTGGAGTTTCTATGGGATATAAGGTTTGTACTGGGCACTTTAAAACAGTAGTTCTTAAAAAGCTATAATGACCAGTCACACCTTGAAACTGTAGTTGTAGTATAAGCCTGCAATTTCATGTCTACTTTTTTAGTTCCAGCAGGACATTTTCCAAACAGAGACTGGAGGTCATCTCCTTGGCTTTGTTCATAAAGAGGTCAATTATGTTTCTGTACCTCCTGTAATGTACTACAAAGGCATGTGTTTATCGAGTCATGTTTGTTTTTCCTCAGAAACCTTCCTAACCCAACCTAGTTGCAAAGGCAACAAGGTCAGGTTACATATGTGACACCTGCATTTTTTAATGGTGAATTTCATGTGTCTTTTTTTTCATTATCACTGTTATTATTGTCACTGTAATCCTTGCACTCATCATCATCCTCATCAGTGGTGTTGTAAGTCATCCTAGAGCATCAGGCTAGGTATATTTCATGGCCTAGGGTACTTCACAAGAGTAATTGTGCCCAACAAGCCATTGAAGCTTTTTGGAGTAAAGCAATGATTTTGAATGTTTCTATCTTCCAAAGCTACATCTTCTGAGTATTCAAATGTTAAGCTTAGTCCACAGACACAGTGCAGTGTAGTACCAGGGTCGATGCCCTGAACCCTTTGCAAGGAGCTTGGTGTATATTTCATGTCCCCATATATTTAAGACAGACAATATGCACGAGATAGATAAGGCCTTGACTGCTAACATCTTTGCTCGACAACATGATCATTTTAGTTTAAACTAACCTCCTCATGCACAGTAAAAAGGTAAACAAACTGATACATGGTAGTATTTATATGTAAAGCTTGAAGCTTGTGGGACTGTATATGCAAAGAAACAATTGAAATAAAAGTAACATCATTAAGGAACCCCACTAGAAGGAGGCAATCAGTTGGCTATTTACAATACGTGGCACAGTGTCAGTCAGTGTCAGTGACAGTGTCAGTCAGTGTCACTAGAAGGAGGCAATCAGTTGGCTATTTACAATACGTGGCACAGTGTCAGTCAGGAGCACTGTAGACAAATCCAGTCAGTGGTCAGAGAAGGGTTTGAACCCAGATCATCCACTTGCAATTCCTCACCCCAAACACTACGTACGTGGCCTCATAACAGCTTGCCTGATGTTACCGCTGAGTTATTTTAAAGACGTTACGTTGAGCCATTTTTGGTCTCGCTGTATGTTGCTTAAATACAGCATCTGCCTTGGAATCATTGGCTTCGGCCAATTAAGATAATAATTTTTTTAAAATGATAATTAAAGATGACAATTAAGATAATGATGCCGTTTGCTTACCTAAGACTTAGTTGATGCACTGAGTCTATTTTATTGTCTTCCGCTGTTAATGATGGCAAGACTGGAAGTCAAATCGCAACTTGAAAAAAAATAGGCTATTGTTCTTCACGTTGTCACACCTCATCTGGAGGAAATGACCAGGAATATACTGTGGATGGCATTGCCTGCAAAAACTCATTTGATACAAAATGCATGTTTCTCTTAAATTTGAAGGAATATTTTACACACATTTGGAGGTGACATGGAATGATTTTTGTACAATTTTAACCAGAAAACAGCAATCCTATCACACAATTATTGTTTGTAGTCAGGGTGGGACTGCAGTTCTGGCACAAATAAACCAGCCTAAAACGGTTCTTTTCACAGGAAAATTTGTTGTCCTCATCAGATGGCAGTGATGTGATCATAGTGGAGAATTTTCCTACCACTATTACAGAAAAGGTTTGTTTTATACCAACTGTGGAATGCATATTTTAAGGAAATATTGATACCCAATCCATGAAAGCTTATTGGAAATCGTAATGAGGGATGGGGGTATTGAAAACCAAAATATATATCTGGAGCTGACATGAAATTTCAGAAGGGGGAAGAGGTCATATCCCAAAACCCATTGGTGGGCTGGGTGGGTGGGGGTTAAGATTTTGTGGAACAATACAACACTCGAGATGACGTCCAAGATCTCAATAGGTTATGCTGAGATAAACGTGTTCATGTAACGCTCAAGACACCAGAGTTAAACTGCTTGTTGCTCGTGGAGTTCAACACCATATTACTACCTCCACCCCCTCCCCAAGGGGAGACACATTTTCTTATTTTGCCTTATTGGCCGATAAATTGCCTTAATGACTGCGTGCTGGATATGAAGTGATAATCATTTTATATCCAGCAAGCCCGAGTAGAATAATATTATTGTTCTATTAAAAACTCAGCTGGAAAAATGTTATCAGCTCGCTTTATTGCAGACGCGTCCCTTGACCATATTAGGTGCAGCAGGTGTATGAACTGATAACCGTGTCCAGCGAGCCAATGAAAATGCTGGAAATCTGATATCGGCAGTTCAGTTTTTTAACAATAATGAATCATGAATAACTGGAATTTGAAGATCCTGGCGGATAAAAAGCAAACAAACAAACGAAAATAGCTTTAAGTTGGCTCAGATTTTGCATGTGGCCTTCAGTTCACCAAGAAATACTACTCGGTACTCGGTTGTTTATTTCATCCGTTTGCCCTTCGTTTTCATAAACTAAGACATGCAAAACATGACCCTTCCCACGGCAACTTGTCTTTTTAATCTTGCCCATGTTGAACGGTAAACAAAAAAAACCTTTTGCTTCTGCAAATAATGTGATCAGCACACTTCGAGGAAAAAGTTTCTTTTTTTAAACGGCTAATTTCTTAAAAACGAGTGTCATACGGTCACGCCTGCAAAATTTAGGAGATTTCAGTGCTCTAGATTCGAAATGCTCCACTGCTCTGTGAAACCGCCTCTTGCGTGATAACCATCCCTTGCAATGAGAGCTTGCATTTTCCTGGTTAAATACTGTGGTGTTATTTTTCCGGTTTTATGCTTTGCAGGATTTGGTTGAATTGTTTAAACCGTATGGTGACGTTTTGGCGTGCGTCATTGAAAGAGACAAACGCGCGGCAAGTTTAGGAACAGCAGTCGTCAGGTCTGTCATCGAGATGTCTTATGTACTGTTCAATAAACGAGCTTCGCCTCGTGGTTTAAAACCTGATAAAACACTCCTGCTCGTTTATTGAACGGCCTAAAAAATATTCCACAAAGAGCATATCCCTCTGGAGTCCGAACAGTGGTTCAAATAGGCAAACTTCGATATATTAAATTCACTCTTAGAGAAAAGGCTGAAAAGGCATCATCTCAAGGCTCCGGGGAAAAAAACTCATACAGATCCTTATACTTTATTCCTCAGGGCCTCGAAGTCATGTTTATTGTTTGAAGTTAAATTTTAAAATATCGAAATTGGCCTATTGTGAGAGGAAAATATTAGCATACAAGAAAAACAAGCTGTGCCTAACTAGTATTCCTTATATACAGAAAACTAACGAGTTCATGCACGTAACTCTAAACCTAACCTTATTGTTGTAAATATAACGGAAACTTTGTGTTGTCTGCCATAAAGCGCGGCATCTCATTAGATCCATTGGCGTGCATTTATGGACATAAGTACTCTTTTATGCTTCAGGCCTCGATCCGCAAACCAGTGGAAACACTTGGCACCGACGTGTCGGAGCAGACTCATTACAATGATTCGAGCATAGATCTTTCAGCTCTCACCACACCCTCCACTTGCCAGGCCTGGCATGGGGCGTTGCCAGCCTATAAACCCCGAGGGCATACGTGTATTTCAACAATTCTTTCAAAAACTCATCAGTAATTCATGCGCCTAACAGCATATCAAGTCACCCCTAAAACGTCGTGGTTAATTATTAAATCAAGGTCGTGGGAACTGTTTATGTTTATTTGTGGAGCAGAGGTTCGGGAGACACAGGACCCCTTCCTACCCTCAATTTGTTGGTTTCGCAGATCAAAAGGAAGAACATCATGAAGCCCACAAAGAATTGCTACCCAGACTACAACGCTAATACATGGAGTTGACCTTGCCTCTAGACTAAACTCTTGCCTCTAGACCGCTATAAGACAGACGTCGCCTGAGACAGTTCAGTTTTAAGACACTGTGCATTGTGGTATTCATTTTCTATATGGCAGTAAGTCAAATGCGCTCGCAGCTCTGTGGGGTGGGGGGAGGGGTGGCATTGCGAGATGCTAACGGCGCAGATTTCAGCCCTAGTGTAGTGTACAACAAATTCCGGCATAGCACGTCCTCTTAAAGGAGCTATGTCACGGTTAAATGAGTTTGAAAAGTTTAGCTAAACTTTTCAATTTTGTTGTTTGTAATCCATGGCAATCTTCTCCATCCTTAACCATCCTTGTTCCTTTCTGGTTTATTATTATCTCTTTGGTGTTTTTCCACCTTTGCAAAGCATTATTTACAGGTTTCCTTCAATTTAAAGGTAAATTTGTCGATGATCAAAATACCTCAAAATATCGTGACAGAGCCCCTTTAAAGACTCTCAGTGGTTGTCTATACGCGAATGTCAAACCCGGTGATCGAAATATCCATCCATGTTATCTTGTACGTGTTGTTCTGTTTGTTTAGAATGGAAAACAGGAATGCGTGTGAGTGGATAATAAATGCATTCAGTGGTCAGGAATACCCTGGTGAGTAGAGAACGGGTATGGAGAACCAAGGCGCTCAAAAGCCAAAGTCGTTTTCAAATTTATCTGCTACAAACAAAATTAAAGTTCATTCGTCAAAATTGCCACCATTGTGACAAAGTATGGAAGTGCAACATCCGTTTTGTCTGCTTGAGTCCCGTTCAAGCCTGACTTTGTTTTTATTTTTTTTGTCTTTTTGTTGCAACTGCCTCAGTTCTTTGCAACGATTATACTTTCATTTCAATGAGATGTAGAGAAATGTCAAGATGTCACTGAAAAGCCTTAAGTCCTCGCAAAGTTTCGAGGCCGTACTTGTGCTCGTACGGATCAAGTGATACGAGCACACGATGGAAGCTCAAGCGGGGAAATAGGCCGTACAGTCGACTCTCTCTAAGACGAACAGTGTCGAGACTGTCCCTAACTGTCCGTCTTAGAGAGTGTCCGGCTTAGAGAAAGACGAGGAAACGTCACGGTGACACCAATACGTAATTCTAAGAAAATAAACCTGAATCTATGGACAAGGAATTAATGCACTCCTGTTTAAGGTGTTGTACTTGGGCAAGACTTACAAACTGGAACACTTTAAAGGGAAAGTGGAATCATTTCACATTGTACAGTAAAAAGTTCAGTGCAAGCGAACGTCTGCCTTTTGGCAATTTAAGCAATAGGCCATTTCCGAGTTTACGTTGACCTCTTTTTCAAAGCGAGACTAAATGGGAGAGTTTCGTGATGGTAATAGACCTTCTTACCAATACAGCAGCCATCTTGAATCCGATTCTTCTGAAAAACACGTCTTCTGTGATCTGTTACTGAACAAACTCACGGCAACATGGCGTCTGTTTGTTTTATGTAATAAAGAGACAAAACGATGGCGTAATCTATGAGTATGTCCTGTAATAGATCATAAGTGAGAACCAGTCAAAACACGCGTAGCCAGACACTCTTTTGGCTCGTCACGCAATCTTTCCTCCCCGGAAAGATTGCGCGACCAGCGAAAAGAGCGTCTGCGAAGGGCGCTAAAACACGCATAGAATTGAGTTAATTACGTAAAACAGGATGGGATGAAATGAGAGAAATGGTCGTCGCACTGATCTGTAGGCAATTCAATCAATTGTCATCAAAGAAGCCCGATCAGGCGACCAAAAATCTCTCTTTTTGTTTACTGAACGATTGAATTTGTATTCATTTTAGTGGGAAGTGAACCCATGGTGTGCAGATTCCTCGTGGAGGATGTACCCACAAAATGAAGATGTCTAAAGATAGCAACGAATGACGACCTCCGATTCTTCCTCAAGTGTTCCTCAAGTCTCTTACGCTCAAGAGTTTTTTCTGTGTTTTTCCTTTCAAGGGAACAAAATCTTTGATGTCTGCTTTGTCATATTTTCGAGCCATATGATGGCCATCTTGTGAAAACATGAAACGCCCTTCTTAGGACAAGCCCGATTTATTTGGTCAAAATTGTCTTTAAATTTATTTTCGTTTTGAAGCGCTTTTAGTGACACTGCTGTTATACACATTTTTCATTATTGGTTGTTGACACGTAAAGGCCCTTTTCTGTACTTGTCAGTTAACACGGTTGTTGTTTGCGGAGAATAGTTGTCCCGTGGCTTGACAAAAAGCCTTTGGTCCTCACCCTCGCGGACTTCAAAGCAACAGACCTGTTTTAATTTCACGGTTTGTACTTGGTTGGAGGTAGCCTCCTTTGGTGCCGTTTTTTGCGTTGGTCCCATCGTTGGGAGGGAGAATGGGACCGACACAAAGAACGGTTGCAAAAGATGCTAGGTTGGGGGACAAATACGACCCAAACTTACATTAAATGTATGAGATTTTGGCAGACTTTTAACCGCCGTAACTCAGTTACATAGAGGCGGATTTCCAACATTTGCGTTTATTTTTAACAGCGTCTTTTATATCAATCATACAAAGGAAAATTAGCCTTTAAAGAAGGTACGACGTTCGTAAATTTGAATTGTAAATTTTCTCATGTCGCTTCTAATTTCGCAGCAATTTGTATGATTTTGATTAAAAAATTGTCTGAAAAAAAAACCCCTCGTTTTACGGTCATTAAATCCCGAATCTGTTTTTTCTACTTCTTGGAAATAGTCTCAGTCGAAATGCCTTTCAAGAGACATTTCCGTCGTCAAAATGCGTTGCAATTTAACGGCGTTAAAGCGGTTCAAAGTCGGCCGCAGTTCCATTAAGAACAATTTTATCCGTGCTCTCTCTCCCTCCAACACAGAAACCACGATGGCGTCATAAGCCGTGAAAAGGTCTGTTGCTGTGCGTTTGCGTTTGCCTTCAGTAGACTGAAAACTCCGTCGTTTCAGTTGTTGTCGACCCAAGTTGCCACAGTTGTCTTTGTCTTTTCATTGCAAATATTGCGGTGAATTTTGTGGATACAATCATATGCGTCTCGTTTTTATGTCGGCAAGCGAACTTTAAAAACTGGAGAATATAATTTTTGATTTATTTGCAAATCAGCTTTGTCGTTGAGTTAATGAGGGTTATGGACCGTATAAACAAATTTAATATACTTGTAATCAAATGTAAATCAACTTTGTCGTTAATTTATATCTACCTTATAGAGAAATAGGCTACTTTCGAATTGTGCAAGAACAAAAGAACCGAGCCGAGGTTGCCCTTAAAAGGAAATTGCAAGTTTTGTTCTTCGATTTCTTTTGTTCTTGCACAATTCGAAACTACCCTATTAAATATACAATCAAATGAAGTATTATCTACATCAAATTAATAAAACAAGATGAGTTGATGGTTGTAATGCAAATATCTGGTTTGCGTTTGAAGCAATGCCAAAAGCACGAATCGATGTTTTGTGGTGTTTTGTAAATTTTTGGATGATTTTGCAGTATAATTGGGAGAAGGGAGTTTTTCTCAAAAGATAAAGTACAGTTTGAGAAATAAGACATAGTGAAGATCTAATGTAGTTTAAAAATTAGAATTTGAAGTTTAAAATTAGTATATGCACACTCAAACAGTGCATTACCAACCTGGGGTGCTCTTGGGGTGGGGATCAACCGTCAGTTGTTAGTGTTTCAAAACTCATTTTCTTCCCTTTGTCCCTTCTTTAAACCTCTTAAAATTTCATTCAAATTCGGGTGTACTCCCGCCTTAAGGCAAACAGCCCCTTCATGACGGTGTTTTTTTGTGGCTCAGCCATGAAGATCGCATATCAAGACCTAATTAATTCACTCTTGCGCATGTTTATACGTGCCGCCCGTCTTTTTAAAAATTGGCACTCGGAGGAGTGAATCTGGTTTCAGTTTTCCACAATTGAAATTATAACACAGCTAGTAAATCCGTGTAATCAAGTTCAATAATAGCGAGAGCGTGCTTGATATTCCGTCGTCCTCGTTGCTAATTAAAGCTCCCTAATTTCAATTAGTAGAAATCCGTTCACATTCTATCAGGAATCCCGTTTAATCTAATTGGCTCGCTACTCGCTATCTATTTAACAATGAGACTACGAGTTCGAGTTTTCTATGAGTCAATAGACAGCCGACTGACGAGGCGCGTAGAAGATGCTAGCTGCATTTGGCACTTGGATTATTGGCTCAGAATCACTTGGATTATTGGCACTTGGATCATTGGCTCAGAATCACGGAAATTCCATTCCTGAGGACCTGATATAAAAAGAATTCTCTGGGGGAGCATGCCTCCAGAGCCCCCTTACGGAAGAACGCCTTTGGCGCTCTATTGTCAGTCTCGACCACCGAACCACTCTATGCAAAAATGCATTTAATAGGACTACTCGGATATATTATATCTTATTCGATGGTTTTACATATAATACGCGCGGATATTTTGCGAGTTGCGTAGTATTTTTCCGAGCTCCGAAGGGGCGAGGAAAAATACGAGCAATGAGCAAAATGTCCGCGACTATTATATGTAAAACCATCGAATGAGAGATTTATTATTCCACTACAAAAAGGTATTGTTATTTTCGCTTCTCTGTTTTGGTAAAAGTGTTGAAATGGCGAGTACGAATGACGTAAACAACACAGAAAGCCAATTAAATGTATTCGCTCTGTTGTAAACCAGTCAAACCGGGACACTACAGAGTATTACGGTCTCGTATTTTGCGCCTTCTCTTAACCTTTTATGGTGAAATGAGGTAATAGTGGAATAATAAATAAAGATTTTTTTTTCGGCGCATCCAGGGACAGCGGAGCGCATTTTGAATGGGGGGGGGGGGGTGCCTACTAGCGAGCGCCGAAGGCGCCAACCTGTAGAAGGGTCTGGGGCAATCCGCTCGCAGAAAATTTTGAAATCTTCAAGCTCGAACATACTACTCTCGGTATTCAATTTGTTATTTTTTTGCTTGAAATTGGGAGGCGGGGGAGCCCCCGCAGCCTCCCCCCCCCCGGCTTCACGGTCCCTCATCATCATCATCATCATATCCTTTATTTAAAACTATGTTAAAATAGTAATAAAATTACGTACAGAATAAAATGTAAAATACAGGCAAAAAATGTAAAATATTTAAAAGCATTTGAAGTCTTGGTAGTGCCTGGGCAGCGTCTGGGCCAACTGTGCGCTAAAATCAAGTTCCTTAAAATAAAAGTCCTTCTTCACTTTACGATAAAAATCAGTAAACTTACCCGTAAAGTGGCTCGAGACAGCGTTCCAAAGGATAGCGCCTCTATAGCTTATAGAGTTTTTAAGAAACTTTGAATTAAAACGGGGGACGATTACATTATTACTCCTTCTGAGGTTGTATGCAGCGCGAGGTATATTTGTCAAGTACGAAAGAGCCGCAGGTGCTTCACCTATAAACACGCTATGAAATAATTTAATTAATCGAAGTTTATAATAAAAGATATCACCACCTGGTGCCATACCACCTGGTATCACCATCAACAACACTTCAGTTTATAAGTTGTACTGTGCTTAATAATCCTAGACCTAGGTACGGTACCCTGCGAGCAGTGGATTCTCGTCTCTTATCCGCTTTGGTTGTGAAACGAGAGAGGAGTCACTGCGAGCAAGCGATCTGTTCCGTCCTGGCCCCAGTTGTTCGAAGGGTGGATAGCGCTATCCAGTGGATAGATCACTATCCAGTGGATAAATCATTTGAATTTGCTAGCATTTATCCGCTAGATAGCGTTATTCACCTTTCGAACAACTGGGGCATGATTCATTGCCGGTTTCATTTGTAACCGTATCGTTTTCGATGCGGTTACGCCTTCCGTTTACACGACACCGATCGAAACCGTTGCCGAAACCGTATCGATGTGAAACCGCGTTCGTGTAAACGCAGCCTAAATTGAAATAAAACTGGAAAAAAAACAGTTTGCAAACCAATTATTTTCTTCGCAAGGGAGCATGACGTGTGCGATAATGTGACTTGATTTAATGAGGTACCTCCTGCATGTACCGCAGCACCGGTGACGTAAAACAAAAAGAACGAAAGACAGAAAACAAAACAACTGTAAATAAAGACTAATCCCAAGCGAACAAAATACAATGCTTTCCGGTACATGCAGAAAGACCCTTTAATGAAGTGATGGGTATTGTCAGCCGCGCGTGCTCGACAGAGAACGGGTCACTTGCTCGCAGTGGTTTCTCTCTCGTTTAATTTCGCTACCAAAGCGGATACGAGAAGAGAATCCACTGCTCGCAGGATAAGGTACGGAGGCCAGACTATTGGACATCCTCATCAGTTATATTGTGAAGGGTTAAAATTTTGGAAAAAGAGGTCTTGTTAATATGTGAATTGTGTTGCTTAATTCTTAAGCACAGCTACTACCGATTGAATTTGAAACAGTTGATAGAGATCGGACGATCTGTATCAGATCGCACTTGTCAAATGAAACAATAAATTGAATACATTTTAATCAGTAGGGATCAGTATCAAAAGTTAATAAATACTAATTGCTGAGGAGGAGTTTATATTAAAAGTTAATTCTACTGTTAAATAATTCATCAACCCCAGCCAGCCAGTTGATTTGTGTTGGGGTTTACAGAGGTGTCCGCGGAACTCAAATAGTATACGTGTTGATTCGTTATAACCTTGATGAATAATTAATTAATTTTACAAGAAGTGGTTGTTACATCGTGCAGTGCTTTCGACTCCATGAAATATCTCATTATTTTCTTGAGTTCGCGAGCCCGGCTAATAGTAAGTAGAACTACTGACACAATACTTGAGGGTCTGGATGGGGAAGGGGGGAGGGGTCTAAGCGTCAGTTGTCAGTTAAAAGTTAGGCAACTTATCAGTTGTCAGCCAAATTTTTGGCCATTTGTCAGTTGTCAGGGAAGAGGAGTTTGATAATTAACTAAGGCCCCGGTTCAGACGTCGAACTTCACATGTGCCGAATGTAATGCAAATGAGTGAGAACATTATATTTTTCTCATTTGCATTAGATTCGGCACATGTGAAGTTCGACGTTTGAACCGGGCCTAAGAACCATAAAGGGTAGTTTTTAGGCTTCAGGGAAACACTTTCACCTTATAATTAGATTTCTATTCTTCCAGACAAAAAAATACGTACGTAACACCTTATTTTCCGGCAAAGAACAACGACCAACTCTGCGTGTTTTCCTAAGTTGCATCAAGGATCATATATCAGATGTCAAAGGTTAAACAAGTGAATGATTAATTTCAATATGGCACAGCGAATGTGAGATTTGCTTTCCTCTTGACTAGTCTGTCAATTTATGCACGTACACATTAACATACTGACCGAAAAAGAGTATTTCCAGAGTTTTTTCAAGACATAAGATCTTCCAAGGATGGTCCTGTTATTAACTGTCAGTTAACCCAGCAAAATGTCAGGCTTTTTGTCAGTTGTCGATTAAAATTTAGGTCGTTTTTCAGTTGACAGTTGACCCAGGGGCGGATCCAGGGGAGGGGTTGAGGGGGTTGCAACCCCCCCTTTGAGCAGCATTTTAATTTTTTTTAATTCTTCTTTAAAAAAAATAAGAACAAAATTGTCTTTTACGAAGTTGTTTCACTTCCACCATTCACCTGCTTTTTCTGCTTTTTTTAATTTCTGTCTGAGAAATAAGATTAATCCCAGATTTTATATCATGCCTTCACAAAATCTAAACATCATATTTTTGGGGGACAGGTATGACACTGGAACTGTTAAGAGCTCACGCCAGAGGCATGGGGCCATCACTCGCCTTCTGCCATTGGCGATAAAAGTGTACTACAATAATGTACAAACGGGCCGCCGCAAGGGTTTCAATAAAAGCCGGTTACCGGCGGTTTACTGCCGCCTGTCATGCCTCTTTCAGCCGTCTATTCACAGTTTGTAATTCTTAGTCTCTCTTCTACTAGAACTAAACTAATAAGTAATGCAAGAAAGCAACGGAAGATTTCTAGAACGGAAGACAACGTCAAAAAAAACACTCTTTCCAACCTTGAAATACAGGCTACAACAACACGCCTTTTGATGCCCAGAATGCTGGAAACTGCAATTCCGAGCTCCTAGATTTCAAATTTTTCTGGGGGGGCATGCCCCCAGACCCCCCTAGTTGGAAGGGGCCTTGCGGCCCCTTCTAAATCACCGACATCTGTACAACCCCCCCTTTCAGAAAATCCTGGATCCGCCCCTGTGACCCCGTTCAGATTCTCATACTTGAACGAGAACATCTAATCGTTTCAGACCGACAAGATACCAATGATTAATTGGCTTATCATCGTTGGAAAAAGCTGTGAATCTCACGAATGGCGTTGGACAAGGAAAACAAAAGAACAGAAAAACAACAACAACAAAACAAAAACATCCCCCCGAAAAAAAAAATGAAACAATAACCTAACACAACTAACGAAACAAAGAAAACGTTTCACAAGTTTTTACACCGAGAAAAATCCGATTAATTACCAACTCCTTCCGGGGATTTGCTTAGAAGATCAGCGAATTTTGACTACTGAATTAAACAGTCGACTGTGAACAAGCATATTAACCATGGAAATTTGATGCTCTTATGACAAGTATTAGACCTTCCAAGGTTTAAGTGCTAGTTTTAACAAAATTAACTTTCTAAGGGGTAACTGTCATTCGATACTTTTACGCGAAGGAAGCATTCTGTCGATTTTATTTTATTCCAACAAATTTTCTTCCGCTCCAAACGGTTTTAGTTTGTAGCTGAAACATCACAAGAAAACAAAACCAGGGACAGAAAATAAAGACTCGGAATGGTACTATCCATCCGGGCAATTCGATACAACAATCTTCACCCTCATAAATTAAATAATACCTATCCAAAATGGAGTATTATACTCCCACGCGTCAGCCATTAAAGCGGTTTTCCATTCAGTGTCAAAAGCTTTGATTGCCATTGCTTTGATTTTCCTTCACAACGCCTAGTGATTGGCTAAAAATTGTCGCGCCACATTCTCAACCAATGAGGGTCAAAAGTAAAGCCAATTGCGAATTGCTCGACACGTTTTGCCGCCCTTTGTGCCGGCAACATGAGAATGCTTTGCATTGTGATTAGATTAATTGATTGCCTGCGTCTGTCTTGATTGGCCGAAGCAATTCCTGTGCTTGTGGTTTTTGAGCTTAAGGCACTCGATTAAAATGAAATCCATGAATGTTCAAAATAATTATGTTAGGCTGGAGGTCACGGTGCTGCTCATGCACTCTGCTGGACTAAAATAACACACTGCCCTCGCCTACCAATTAAATAAACGTTCACGGTATTTGAAATTACTTTTGAAGAAAAATTAAACTAAACTGAGTAGGTAGTTGGTTAGCTAGCCAGTTTGCGAACTGACGCTATCTTGCCGTTTTTCTCCGATGGTTAGCATAAGCACACTGTACGTCATAGCTGCTATAGCAGTTAATTGTATCGTGCTACTGTCATGGGGTCTCAGATTATTGTGTCTGTTGTTCCCTCTTTTGTTCTCCCGACGGGTATCGAACTAACAGGCCATTGTTCTATTGTTCTTGAACAATTCGAAATGACCTATTAGTACACACGATCATAAGCAGTGGCATAAGCGTAAACATACATACACACACCACAGTGACCTACAAAGGCGAGAACACTAGGAACGTTGTGCGTCAACATTTGATTCTTAACATTAGCGTATGTCCAAATACTAATAAGTTTCCAAATATTTGTCGTATGAACACTGGCCTATGCTTATGGTATGCTTAAATATCCTTGTGAAAATCAGCTTAATTAACACACGCATACACCGGCGACAGAAGCATAGGCGTATTAAAGCATAAGAAGAACGAACAAGTTTGCTCTCATATGTCTATGCTTATGTTGGCTTGTATCAGGGTTTTTACTGGTGTAAACAGTAGCCACATGACGCTGCCTAAGCACACTGAGGCATAAGCAAAAGCATAAGCTTAAGGCGTGCGTATCGAGCCTCTTCTCGGATGTTAAATATCGAGGGAAGCTGGTATATTTTTGACAGTTGCGTCAAAAAAATATTTTGATTATGTCACTTGTAGCATATTGTCTGGTCAAAACGTTAACCAGGCTTTAGTGTGTGGCTATTAAGTTTTAAGCTTGATGTAGTATTTGGTAGTTACCTCATTTTCCTCGCTAGCTAGTTTTCGCCATTGTGATTTGCTGATTTGCATTTGACCATACTGACCAACCACGCTGGACTCAACAATCATCCTTTTATTTCCTCATAAACAGCACGTGATGTGCGTGTGATTCGGGGTCAAATAAGCCGCGCCGGTTAAGTTTAGGAATTCAATGACTAATGGCTTCAGATAGTAATTTCTTTTTGCTTCCTTCTGAATCCCCATCGTGGGCCAAAATCGGTGTCGTTCATGCATGAGAAACAACTATTACCTTGTCCGTTTTCTGTGTTCAAACTTAATCGCAGGCGTTTTCCTGCGACAAACGGCAACCGTCGCTCCCACAGTTTCATTGCTCTATTTCTTCTTACCTAGGCGATTTGCTAGAAATGTTAGGCAAAAACCGTTGCCCAAAAACTGAATGCGAAAGGTCAACTGCCGGTAGCGGGTTGCCGTCGGTCCATCAAAATCGACTATGCCTATCTTTATCTCGACGTCCCGATGCAGGCGAAAATTGCTTGGACGAAAATTGCTTTGCACCGCTTCCAACATAGCGTCCGAAGTCGTTAACTTGGCTAAAGACTTTTCCTCGTGGAAACTAACAAAAATTCTGCTCACGAGATCGAATTTCAGCGGGTACCTTTTTCTATTCTGGAAACATACAGTCGGTCGAACAAACATATCTCGTCCATCTCATGTCGGAGAACGAATTTTACACAACAAATACTTTGTTGGATGGAAAATGAAATCGAGGCCGTGTCAAACCAAAGCAACCAGCACGTTATCAAGGAAGGCTAAAATATTGCTCGTGACGCTAGCGCTTTTGCTGGTAATTAAAGGATAGCTTTGCATTTGCTTCAGTAACCGAAGTGATAATTGTGCTAAGTTTGTTTTTATTTGGCGTGCATTTCCATAGTGATCACTGATTCACGAAGTGGAGAATAGCCGTCGAAACTTGACATCCACTAATGTTACGCCCAAGGTTTCTTAAACGATCTCTCAAATGATTGGTCCTTTCTATTTGTCACGTGACAAGCATCCGCCCAATCTATTTTTAGCATTCGTCAGACGCATGCGAACTCGCCGAATATGCATCACAAGTTGGTATCGTGCGAAGTTTGCTCGAAGAAACGGCCGACGGAAAAGGAGAATACTGTCATTGAAATTAAAATAATTTCAGCACGACTTGTAAAATTTGAAAACTAAACAAAATGACACCATTCTTTGGCTCAAAAAGTTGCTGTTTCGCAGTCAATCTGGCTTAGTGCAAAGTTATTTCTTATGCGGTAACGTTGCAGCACTCGTCGCTCGAGTTTATTGAAGACTGGTAAGTGAATAATGTCACCTTTTATTGATAGAAAGATCCAGGGGTCTTAGCAGATTAAATGGCTTCCTGTTAAACTTGTCTTCACATTTATTGGATCGGTGTTATGCAAGACGCGATCGACAAGGATCAACTCGGGACTGGAGGTTAGGGTTAATGTTGTAATGCTCCTTTTGTTGTCGTGTTTCTTTGCTCTTGATACGAACCGTGTAGCGCAGGTAGAATAAATGTGTTTATAGTTCTTGATTTATGCTCATTAGAAGCTTGTACCTTTCCGCTGACGAAAAGGAAACGCTGTATGTACATATACATGTATACACACATCACGCTTGCAAGTCTTCGTGACACAATCAATGAGTGAATGTCAGAAGCGAAAAACTATGTTTGCGTATTGGTCTCGTTCTGGAAGTGGTTCAGTCAACCGTGAATGAAACTGACCAACGTTTATCAAGGACGTTCGAAATTACAAGGCTTGACACTGAAACGAACGACGAATTTACCGAATTTCAATGAAAAGTCAAGTTCGCCCGCCATCTTTGTTTGCCAGCGCGGCCGAGGCGGCATTACGTTTGTCAAGTGATCCCTTGGGAATCCCAGCGGTGAATGAATTTACTAGTTTGATTTTTCCGGCTCAGTGAACAAGCCAATCCGAAAGCGACAGGCCTCCTTGTTTACATGCAATTTGTGAGTCGCCGAGAAGCCCTAACTGTGTGTAATTCCAAGTTTTGAAGCCATTCTCGTCAATCACTTGGTTACCTGTACTTTATACGATCAGCTTTCAAATGCCTGCATGTGTGGATTCGTTCTCGGCTAGCAGTCACAAAATACAGGTAAAATATCGAACTGGCATTTACCATTGTATACATTTACGCACGTTTTCTTTTGACTGATGTCGAGATAGCATCTTTTATTGGCACATCGTTTGTGCTTTATATGTCCATTATGTGAAGAAGAGCTTTTTAAATTAAATGGAAGTGGGTGGCTTTTTTTTTTTACATATGAAAACCAGCCGTTCACATCATTATACACTGTGTCCTGTCTATCTTAAGCACCTGACACAAAACTTGAGATGTGCATGACTGTGTTCTATGGCTAGTATTTGCATAAGCTTTTATTCAAACTGCGATCTTCTGCTGTTCAGCGTTATTCATGTGTCTTAATTTATCTTGTCCAGTTATGGTTTTAATTTGTCACCCTTATGGCTAAATTATAAAATGCAGAGCCACTTATTTCCATGTCATTGAATAACAAAAGTGCTCATTGTTCTGTGCTTCGTTCTTCGAAAGCTGTGGACTAATTTGCATGAGTTGGAACAACGTGGCCCAGCATTCTATAATCGGCATCAGAGCGTGACATTTTAATGAAGGTAGCACTTTAAGCCTAGTTTCCACTTGTGCGATAAGCATAATACAACATACGCAAACGCAGTGGCGTTTTGCTGATCAGCGTCTTATGTCAGGACAAAAGACACTAATCAACGACAAGTTAATGCGTCTTCGTCAGTTTATTGTGCTTATGCTTATCGCACAAGTGGGAACCCAACATCCCCTTTTAGGAAAATAGTGCTGCAACATTAGTAAGGTAGCAAGGTAAATTGTGGTGAGATTGAAAGCTGCTATACCGTGGCAGAAACGTGTACGTACAAAACAAATGCCACTCTCTGGTTAACTGTCAGATGATCCGCCAGTTGGTCATTATGTTCATCTGTCAATCAATCTGTGGCTCATCCTTGGTGTAAAAAAACCTGTGAAACGTATGGATGATGTAACACAAAGGAAAAAGAAAGAGGCCCCCCTCTAAAAAAAAAAAAAAAGTAGAACACGAAACAATAACCTAACCCTAACACGAGCTGTCGAAACAAAGAGTTCACAGGTTCTCACACCAAATTTGACCTCAATCTGTCCTTGGTCGGTCACTCACTTCCTGTTTTCCGTAGCTACCAGGTGATGCCTTTTGTCGTTAATATTTTATTATGTAGATAAGAGTGACGTAGTGGAAAATGCACACCAAACCACATCCTTCACTCAAGTTGTTTATTTTCCATATCTGGGAGGGTATCGATTACGTCATTTCCAGCATTTTAACGTTGTTTATGCAAAAACGCCGTTGCCTATATGATAAAAAAGAAAATTACACGCTGGCTTGAAGATATGAATTTTACACGTATTCGTTCGTAAAATATTGTTTTAACCTTTCGCAAATAAACTTAATTTCGCGTTGCCGTGAAACATTTTCTATGTCTATTTTATCTTGCATCTTATCTTTGCACACAACTTCTTTTTCTTGCTCAGGCAGGAACTATCATGGAGGACTTAGAAGGACCCAAAAAGAGACGGTAAGTGGTCTGTGAATGAAAGTTGCGGTTAGTTGTTTTCGATGCCTTTATGTACTAGTCAATTTACTCACCGGGATTTGTCTCGCTTGTTTTAGGAAACTTGAAGATGGAGTCAGCTCCTCGAGTGAGTTGCTACTCATTTGTTACATTTCTAATCCCTAACGATAAACTAAAACGAAAACTATTTGATATATTGTGGTATACTGAGAAATGCACTGCACCTCCACGCCATCGTTACGTGGATCGTCACGCAACGATCCTCGCCTGGAGGTTTCTTGCGTGATGATCGAAGGGCTTAACAGCAGGCTACACATTTTGCCTACACTACACAACGAGACGCATAAAACTTTGTAGATACAGGGGCCTGCCTATAGGGCAGCAGGGGCCTCATACGCCAGTAAAAATTTAAAAAAAGGATGCGATTTGGAGCAAAACAATGGTGCGATTTGTGAATAAATGACACCCCTAAGAGCCAATACACCTTATTCCAAAATGGCTGCCATTTTAAGATCCTCTTGTTTTTATTCAAATTAGCCCTCGATGCCTCTTTCTCAAGCTCAAAATTCAAAAGAATAATTTATCTTGAACGAGGCAACAAGGGCTAATTTGAATTTTAAAAAAGGAATATTAAAATGGCGGCCATTTTAGAATAAGACTGCAGTGATCACCACTGATTTCAAAATGAATGCGTAAATAAAGTACGTAAAAGTTGCCATTTTTTAGAGTATTTGAATATTAATACGGAAAGATGAGTGAGTACCTATAGCCGTTGTGGAATGAACAGTCTAATCTGCATTGGGAATTAGTTTTTAAAAACGTGAAATCCTTTTCTCACGAATGGTTTTAAATTTGCACGACTTAACGTGTTGTTTCAGCGACCGTAGTTTACCGTCTTCACTTGAAACATTTTCGAGTTCATCGTTTTCCGTTGCAAACAGTGTAATGATATCGAGTTTATTCTCTGTTTCATTTATTGTTTGTCCTCAGCCGAAAACCACGTGACAAATGGAGATTCGGCCATGGGAGCAAGCGTTTCGACACACACTCGAGCCCAACCCTATCTGCAGTTTAACCCGTCTATGTTTGAACGCCTTCGCAAAATAACCAAAGACTGTCGTAAGAACCTCCAGCCCACGCCGAAGCCAAACGGGAGCAAACTACCGCTTGCTAAAGGAAAAGACAATGAAGATAACGCGGAGAAAAAAAAGTCAACTTCTGCACCTGCGGACAGCTCTGATTTTGTCATATCTTCGGCTGGGTCGTCGCCGGCTCATTCACCGAAGCCGATGGATTTCGAAATTTTGTCCACTCCTCCCCGGCCAAGTATATCAAAGCCAGCCGAGTTCGAAGTGTTGAATACCCCACCCCGATCTAGCAAACCTAAACAATTGAATTTTGAAGTGTTGACCACGCCTCCGCGGACGAGTACTCCAAGGACCACTGAGAACGGAGCAGTTACTTCTGAGGCGGCGCAGAGCTCGGCTGATGATCGCCAAAAAATGTTGAGTAACCTTAAGGAAAGATTTGAAGCGCTGTCTTCAAAAAGAACGTTGCCTAATGGGGTTCATACGGACTCGAAAACTTCAGGGCAGGATTCTTCTTCAGTTGAAGTCTTAGAGGAAGGGAATCAAACAACTTTTGCCGCGGGTTCAACTGCAAAGACAGCACGTGCTGTCAATGGAGAAGCCAGCTCGCCGGCTGCGGGCAGAGATTTATCACAAGGTTCCTCCAAGCAATTAAATTCGTCGGCCTCATCTAATTCGGCGCCCAGGGCGAATGCTGAGGAAACTGCAGGGTTCAACTTAAATGCAGAAGACTTTCGAGAGGTAAGCATACTCCATTTTACTGTAAAATTTCAAAATCACGCGCCTCACATTCGCCAAAACGCCAAAACCCTCCTTCTATAAGAAAAAGTTCCTCCGAATATTATGCAGTGGTGGCTAAAATTTGGGAACTGCCAGGCTCAGATTGCATGAAGATGAAGGCGGCGTGGCGTGGCCCAGTGGGCATTGTCTTCGCTGATCCCGAATTTAACTCCACCGCGCTTTGTAAACAGCCAACCGGTTACCTCCTTCCGGTTGAGTTTCTTGATGTTGTTCTGTTTATTTGAATTGTTACTTTACATACACGGCCCCACAAGCTTGCAGCTTTAAATATCACCGTGTTGATAGGTTCTTTACTTTGACTTGACTTTGAACTCTGAGCTGCTGCGGCCCGTATGAACTTTTGGCCGATTTCTGTTTACGTCGGCAGAATTTGATCTCCACATTAGGGCCATTTATACGGGAGAAAATAAGACGCGTCTTAGCTGAGACGCGTCTTAAATAGGACGCGAACTGTACCATTTATACGTTCGCGTCCTACATAAGACGCGAAATTCTCGTATAAATGGTTCGCGTCTTATTTTGGGTGACTCGTCAACGAAATGATGATGTCGTTGTTGTCGTCACGCATGTGACAGGCATGCGCACTTATAGTTCCCGTCTTATTTAGGACGCGAAAACATTTATACGAGGAAGTCCGCGTCCTATTTAAGACGCGTCTTATTTTCTCCCCTATAAATGGCCCTATTATCATTGATTTCTACGTTATCAGAAATTAACGAAAAATGAAAGTACGCTTGTCAAGCCAAAAACATAATGTATTGAAAGAGATTACTGCATTTAGCAAATTTCGAAAATATGAAGTCAAAGTGACGAGAATCAAACTTCGCATATTAACTACATCCTACGTTGTGTTATTACGGGGATAAATTTCAACTTCAAATTTCAAGATGTAAACAGTGACATCAACTTAAATCCGCCTGTGCACTAGTATGTAACAGTACGGCATGTTGGAGGTTGCTCCATTTTCAAAACACGTTGCTGCTGTGGCCAGGCTTGTCTGAGAGGATTACCTTGGCAGGAATTTCCAGGGCGCAGTCTTTTGGTACTCTTCGGGAATAGGATTACATTGCAGATTCGGTAATCTTGTTGTTACTATTATTTATACACGGTGATAGTTAATCCTGCAAGCTCGTGGGGCCGTACACTGCAAGCAGTGGATTCTCTTCTCTTATCCGCTTTTGTAGCGAAACGAGAGAGAAGTCACTGCAAGCAAGTGATCCGTTCCGTCCTGATTCACGGACGAATAAATTAAAATAAAACTGGAAAAACTAGTTTGCAAACCAGTTTCTTTCTTCACGTGAGCATAACATATGCGATAATCAATCTCGTTCCCAGAGCCCACGTATCTTTCGGTCAGCGCCAAGACACGGAGCTCTGGAATAATCAACTTGCAGAAATACGTTGATTGGCCACTCGATTTATCAAACTGCTTATACGTAAACTACCGGAAGTAAAATTGCTTGTAAACAAAATCAGAACAGCTGGACGCTAGTTTTAGCCAAATATGGCACAGAAAACTCCAACTAAACTTGTAAACACGAAGATTTGTCGCTGTTGTTGTAAATAAACCTTTGAGCTCTAATGATCGCCCCATTTCACTTCTCAGGAAATCGAAGATGAAACCCAAACTTTGCTATATGACTGACTCGCCAAAACCCGTCGCTAAAACCGCTAAAACATCTCTTTTCATCAACACAACCGCTTTCAAGATTTGATATCGCTGTTCTTTCAAAATCAAATTGGACTCTCCTAGCTTTTCCAGTGCGTATTGTATGCCTTTGTGGAACGCATCCACATCGACTATATCTCTGGACGCCATATTGTAGACCACGGCGTCGATGCGCCGTGTAACCAGAACTCCTAAAATCTTGGAGTCTGGAAATTGATTATTCCAGAGCTCCGTGTCTTGGCGCTGACCAAAAGATACTTGGGCTCTGGAAACGAGATTGGTGCGATAATATGACGCGATTTAATGGCTTGATGGGTGTCGTCAGCCTCGCATGCTCGACATTGAACGGATCGCTTGCTCGCAGTGGTTTCTCTCACGTTTCGCTATAAAAGCGGATAAGAGAAGAGAATCCACTGCTTGCAGGGTACGGCCCCACAAGCTTGCAGCTTTAATTGTCACCGTGTATAAATAATAACAACAACAAGATTACCGAATCTGCAATGTATTCCTATTCCCAAATAGTCTCGAATAGTTGCTCGCAGTGGTTTTTCTCTCGTTTCGCTAACAAGACAGATAAGAGAAGAGAATCCACTGCTTGCAGGGTAGTGGGTGTTTAGGGTTAGCATTAGGGTGAGTTTAGGGTTAGTTTTGGATATTGTAAGCAACTGTTGTTTATATTTTCAGGGTGCAAAGAAAATTAATTTTACAGCTTGCCCGAAAGGCATCTACTGGCCCGAAAGTCATTTTTACTAGCCCGAAAAAAAATTTTCACGAGCAGGATGAAAAAATAATTATTAATTATTCCTTTCTTCGCTTGCCCGTGGGGCAAGTTAAGCACAGAATTCACTAGCCCCATCGCAAAATCCACTAGCCCCGGGCTGTCGGACACGACTTTCTTTGCACGCTGATTTTATATAGAATAGTTAGGTACCCCCAAATTACGATGCTTGAAGGCCGTTTTTCCTCCGCTTAAAGTGGGCTTAATGCCAACAACTCGTTCGCGTTTCAAGCAATGCCAAAACTCTCTGCTTATTACACCAATCGATGTTTTGCGGTGTTCTGAAAATTTCGGATGATTTTTGGGTATATTTGGGAGGTAGTTTTTCTTTAAAGAGAAGTACAATTTTGAGAAATAGTGAAGATTTATAAAAATTAGAATTTGAAGTTAAAAATTAGGATATGAACACTCAAACAGTCCCTCCACCACCTGCCGGGGGTGCTCTTGGGTGGGGGTCAACTGTCAACTGTCTGTTAGCGTTTCAAACCTAATTTTCTTCCTTTTATCCCTTTTCTAAACCTCTTAAAATTTCATTCAAATTTATGTTTACCCCCGCCTTAAGGCTGGTTTACACGTCTGCATGAGGCAAGCATAAACGCTAGTAACATACGCAGGAGCCTTTACTTGTTGTTAATTAGTGTCTTTTGTTCTAACAAAAGGTACTAACGATCAAAACACTACTGCGCCTGCGCATTTTGCTTGTGTTTCTGGTGGCGTCCAATCTCGTCTCCAGGATTTGAACGTAGACCTCCCGCTCCAAAGTCCAGTGCTCTTCCAAGTGAGCCAACTGCATGGTCCGCGGTCATGGGATGTATTCCGTTTTCGCTATTGATGAAATAGCATTCTTTTTAAGGTCTCTTCATGGGAAAAACGTGCGCGAACTCTTCAACCAATCAAATGTTAAAACTACAACCAATTGCGACTTGGTCACCCTCGTTTTCCCGCGCTCGGCGTCGGCTGCGTTTACTAGCTTTGTGCTCTGGGTGGAGTTGCTCGAGGCATGGTTAGCATCAACCATCGGCAGAAGTCCATAACCCAGAAGTCTCGATCTGTGTCTCATTTGGCCTTGGCCTATCAGTTTACGGTGTTATCTAAATTTAGAATAGAAGTCCCGCCAAATAATGGCCAATCAGATTGGGCCTGAAAACCACAACGCGTCTCATTGGTCCACAACCAAGAGCCGCACGAGCGATTGCTCGTGCTAGATGCAAAACATGGCACAAATCTAGCAGCAGTGGTTTTAAATGGGGACGGCTATTCATAGAGTTATTTTTTTATGGAGTTACTTTTATAGAGTTAGAGTTAAGCCTCCAAAATCCTGAATTCATGGTTTTGGAAGGGTTAGCTTAAAGTTTAGTGATTAGGTCTAAACCATGATTTAAGAGTCAAGTCGGTTCATTTAATTTTGGCTCTCCAGAATGTTGAGTTCAGGATTTTGGCAGTCCAAAATCTTGAATCCAGGATTTTGGCAGTCGTTAACTCTAACTCTAAGACATAACTCTACTGAAATAATTCTATTGCTAGTCGATCTCGTTCTAAATGCCGCAAACTGATGGGCCGCATTCCAGATCGATACCTCTGGGTTATGGGCCTCTGCCATCGGTTAAGTCCTATCAAGACCTATAGGTTTTCATGGCATATTTCCCGGTTAAGGCTTATGTCGGTGGTACATCGGTCAACTGTCGGTGGTATATCGGTCAACTGTCGGTGATATATCGGTCAACTGTCGGTAATATATCGGTCAACTGTCGGTCGCATATCAGTCTTGCGTTAATTTAACAGGTGAGTCCAATGGCTTTATTTTTTAAGCGATGAGGTCATTAATTAATGTTATCATGCGATGGGGGAAAATGTTGCAGTGCGAGGCGCGATTACTTTATGAAGCGAATCGAAGAGCACGTACGATTTGTATTCACAAGTTGTGCAAAACAGCAAAGTGTTTAACGATCAGTTATTAATAAAACGCGCTGATAATGTGCCGAGGAAGCAGACAAAATATCCACCAGAATACATCCATTTACTGTGGAAATGATTTTAATTTACAGCAATGAAATTACTCAAACGTTCTCGTTACGTTATCTGTCTTTTTGCTCTGTCCTTTCGCATTATACTGTGTTCAAAATAAAGACGACCATGCGTAACACACCGATATATCGGTCAAGTATCGACCAACTATCGGCGAAGTGTCGACGAAGTGTCGGCGAACTGTCGGCGAAGTGTCGGCGGACTACAAGGTATATCGGGCGACATACATCTCGACCGATATATCGACCGATTATCGATGGACCATCGACCGATTATCGACCGACTATCGGCCTACCGTCGACCGACTATCGACCGATATATCGACCGATATATCGGTCGATATATCAGTCGACACCACCTATAGTAAACATGATCCGAATTCACTAGCCCCATCGCAAAATCCACTAGCCCCGGGCTGTCGGACACGACTTTCTTTGCACGCTGATTTTATATAGAATAGTTAGGTACCCCCAAATTACGATGCTTGAAGGCCGTTTTTCCGCCGCTTAAAGTGGGCTTAATGCCAACAACTCGTTCGCGTTTCAAGCAATGCCAAAACTCTCCGCTCATTACACCAATCGATGTTTTGCGGTGCTTTGAAAATTTCGGATGATTTTTGGGTATATTTGGGAGGTAGTTTTTCTTAAAAGAGAAGTACAATTTTGAGAAATAGTGAAGATTTATAAAAATTAGAATTTGAAGTTAAAAATTAGGATATGAACACTCAAACAGTCCCTCCACCACCTGCCGGGGGTGCTCTTGGATGGGGGTCAACTGTCAACTGTCTGTTAGCGTTTCAAACCTAATTTTCTTCCTTTTATCCCTTTTCTAAACCTTTTAAAATTTCATTCAAATTTATGTTTACCCCCGCCTTAAGGCTGGTTTACACGTCTGAGGCAAGCATAAACGCTAGTAACATACGCAGGAGCCTTTACTTGTTGTTAATTAGTGTCTTTTGTTCTAACAAAAGGTACTAACGATCAAAACACTACTGCGCCTGCGCATTTTTCTTGTGCTTCTGGTGGCGTCCAATCTCGTCCCCAGGATTTGAACGTAGACCTCCCGCTCCAAAGTCCAGTGCTCTTCCAAGTGAGCCAACTGCATGGTCCGCGGTCATGGGATGTATTCCGTTTTCGCTATGGATGAAATAGCATTCTTTTTAAGGTCTCTTCATGGGAAAAACGTGCGCTAACTCTTCAACCAATCAGATGTTAAAACTACAACCAATTGCGACTTGGTCACTCTCGTTTTCCCGCGCTCGGCGTCGGCTGCGTTTACTAGCTTTGTGCTCTGGGTGGAGTTGCTCGAAGCATGGTTAGCATCAACCATCGGCAGAAGTCCATATCCCAGAAGTCTCGATCTGTCTCATTTGGCCTTGGCCCATCAGTTTACGGTGTTATCTAAATTTAGAATAGAGGTCCCGCCAAATAATGGCCAATCAGATTGGGCCTGAAAACCACAACGCGTCTCATTGGTCCACAACCAAGAGCCGCACGAGCGATTGCTCGTGCTAAATGCAAAACATGGCACAAATCTAGCAGCAGTGGTTCTAAATGGGGACGGCTATTCATAGAGTTATTTTTATGGAGTTACTTTTATAGAGTTAGAGTTAAGCCTCCAAAATCCTGAATTCATGGTTTTGGAAGGGTTAGCTTAAAGTTTAGTGATTAGGTCTAAACCATGATTTAAGAGCCAAGTCGGTTCATTTAATTTTGGCTTTCCAGAATGTTGAGTTCAGGATTTTGGCAGTCCAAAATCTTGAATCCAGGATTTTGGCAGTCGTTAACTCTAACTCTAAGTCATAACTCTACTGAAATAATTCTATTGCTAGTCGATCTCGTTCTAAATGCCGTAAACTGATGGGCCGCATTCCATTCCAGATCGATACCTCTGGGTTATGGGCCTCTGCCATCGGTTAAGTCCTATCAAGACCTATAGGTTTTCATGGCATATTTCCCGGTTAAGGCTTACCTTGATCAATTCTACCCTGGGGCCCGTTCCTCGAAAGCCCCGAAACTTTTCGGGCATATTTCGGGAGCCACAATTCTATCCGTGCCTTGAAACGAAAGACGTTGTAAGCCACAAAACTGTGCAGTTAGTTTGTTCTGTCTTATCCTGAAATCATGTTAAAAGACTAGATTTTCGGAATAGGCGGATCGCAGTTTAACAAATTGCTTTTCGGTCCCGTAAACGTTTCGGGACTTTCAAGAAAGGGACCCCTGATTGGTTAGGGACTTTCAAGAAACGGGCCCCTGATTCGTTAGTAAAACCAAATCGTGAATTATTTCGATGTGATTGGCTGAATATTTCCTTCAGCATGTGATTGGCTTTGTAATTGCCTTGGTCTTGGTTTTACTGAACTCACTTAACACAATTGAAAACCGCTGTAAACAGGTGAAAAATAGCAATAGACTTTCTCAAAGTGAAAGTAGCTGTATGATGCAACCATACGTTTCAGATGATCAAGAACTTGATTGAAGAGAGAATGAAGCACATCCAGCGTTCGGTGGGTTGTGAAAGCGCGGACAAATTAGCTTTACTGGAAAAGGAGAACAGAGCCCTAAGAGATTACGCTAACAAGTTAGAAGCATCTCTCCAAAAATTTACCCAAAGTGAACGCAAAAAGCAAGGAGTGACACGTGCAGTTCAGACTCAAGATCCTAACTGGGTAAGTGGAATTGTGAAACTGACTACGGTAGCAAGCGGGGCGCGTGACGAGTGAAATCGCCTGGCGTTAGCCATGGTAAAATGTATGAAGTCATTATTGGGAGTTAACGGGTTAAGCTTTAGGTCGACAAGCATCTCACCCGATGAGGAAGGGCTGGGTAGGATGTTGTACCAATGTAATAATCATGGTTGCTTTATCTTTGGGTAGTCACAGATGGCAAAGACGAAAATGAATGAAAATGTTCTTCACTTCCATTTTGCTTCTAAAAAAACATGAAAGGGTGTTGCTCTTTCGGGGCAAATCACATTTTTCGCTCAGAGTCCAAAGAGCATTTGGGTGTTCAGTCGAAGATGGATAGTTTTAAGTGTTTACTAAAATACTGCTGTGGTCCGTGTCATTCCCCTTCAACCAAGTCAGGCATCGTAATTTTGGCCCCAGAATCTGCAACTCTGCTACATTCTGATCAGGAAACTGTTTATTTTATTTTTCAGTTGAGCAATCTGCGCCCAAAGACTGTCACAACAACTCCTCCCCAAAACGTTGTAACAGTCACCCGACCCTCTTCCATGGGACTCGCCCTTGACACTACATCAACATTGCGACTTACCTCCACAGTAGCACCTTTACCAGGCCACACTGTGCCTTCACGCCCAGAAAATACTCCAGTTAGCTATCGCCCTTCAAGTCAAAGACCGCATTCATCACAAATGGAGCCTCTGCGACCTCGAATTCCTTCTTCTCCCAACATGTCACCTCGTCCACAACATCCAGGCGCGAATTACATTCCTAATTACGACCCTGGACCTGCAGGGAGATCTGTCTCAGGACAGCCTGCAGTGGTACGTGCCCCTTCAGCGGCAAACTACTCAACTTCAGCCGTCCCTCGGTTCAATGGCGCACCCGCAGCTCAACCGGTTTTGAGGATGCAAGGACCCGTTGTCAGTCCTGGAGGGCCTAGGAGTATTGCACCTCCATCGAGCCGCCCTCTACCGACGGTGACCGTTCACCCTCAAACTCAGACGCCACCCAGCGTTACCTCTGTGAGGGTTCAGCAGGAACCGTCAGTGTTTGGATACCCCGCGCAAAACGTCTTCAACAACGGACAGCCAAGGCCGAGATTAACTTTGGGCTCCCAGATGAGGCCACAAAGAACCGCGCATCCTCAGAATGTACCTCAACAGATTTCGCCAGGACCCAGGACTCCGGTGTACCCGCGGTCTCCCATGCCAGCGTCGTCACCACAGCGCATCTTACAACAGCCGATGCGCATGGAGCAACAGACAGCTCAACTTCCACACCCCCCAGCGCCGATAAGAGCGAGTCCTCCGGTACAGGTACAAGCTTCTTCACATGTTGTCAATCAACGTCGACCACAGCAGCCTCAGCAACGCGACGCGGTGGCGCATTACCAGCAGGTACCCGGACCCCCGAGAAAAGTCACCCCTTCACAACCTTCACCTAATTACGGAACAGCAGTAGTCAGAGCCCCTCAGCCGACTCCAGCAGGGATCCCACAGCAGCCTACCTCTGTTACACGAGGGTCACCCACAGTGAACCCTAAGGAGGTGCCTCCAAAACCCAGCGTGTCTATTGCAGTGGTGACGAGTGGCATCGTGTTGTCGTGGAACATGGTCTTGGAGGAGAGGCACGCGACCATCATGAACTATCAGCTGTTTGCGCTGCAAGATGGTGGCACCGTGGAAAACGCTCATCAGTGGAAGAAAATCGGCGTTGTAAAGGCGCTGCCACTTCCCATGGCTTGTACATTGACTCAGTTCTTACCCGGCAATAAGTATCATTTTGCCGTGCGTGCTACGGACGAAACGGGCCGACCCGGACCTTTTAGTGACCCCTGTACTATTACGCTCAAATGAATTAGTGGTTGAACTCGCTTCTCGATACTGAGTCTCGATACTGAGTCCCGATACGCTTCCAAACCCGGAAACTATGAGTTTATAATGCTAACGTTGTTCCTTGGCAGAGATTCGAAATCTTAATTGCTTTCTGGAATAAAGTTTGGATCTAAAACCACCCCCATTTAAGATTACAATGCATATTTCAAACCGTACTCATGTGCGTCGTAAGTTCCCTTACGGCGAAACCCTTTTGCTTTCTAATGATTGCGAATTAAAAGTTGGAAGCTGAGGCCCGGAATGCAGCAACAAAAGCTAACGAAAGCAAACAAACAGAAACAAGTTTCTTAGTATCAAACTGATGCTCGTAGTCTTTTTCCTTTACAAGTTAATAAGCTTTACCTACTTGAACAACTTGTGAAGGCTAAATGAAGAGTATGTTAAGCAACACCACTCCTGACTGATATTTATATAGTCACACTCTGCCGGCCCTCATTTCACAAAATGAAAGCGAAATAAGCGAATGTATCGTTAAAATCGTCACATATCTGTTCCGCACAATGGAAAGAAGTTAGGAATGGAAATTCGAACGGGCTCCTGAAATTCGTCAATGCCGCTTGTTGTGTTATTGGAAAATTTAAAACTTAGCTTAGCTAGAGAAGTCCCATAGAGCGTATCCGTAGCTCGGCGTTTTAAAGAAAATATTAATATATGTAACTTTTAGTTTGTATTAAAGGCAACTACTCTATGCAGAAAGAAAAAATGCAGACGCAAACAAATAATTCCATCGCATTTGTAATACATTAATTTGGAACCTTTTTTGTACAGACGGTTTGTTATGTTTGCATTTAGTAATGAAAAAATAACTTGCAAAAGTCAAGGTGACAACAATGTTTGTCTTTGGTTTTCACAGCTTTTTATACCCAGCTATCAGACGATTCTCGTCTCTGGTAGTGAAACGAGAGAGGGAAACCTCTGCCAGCAGGTGATTCGTTCTCTGTCGAACAAGCGCGGTTGACCACACCTCCACGTGACATCATACATGTTATGCGCACATGCGGCTGAGCGGAAACAAAAACTGGTTTGCAAACCAGTTTTCTTTTTTTCCAGTTTTATTTTAATTTGTTCGTCACTGAATGTGGACGGAACGAACGGGTAGCTTGCTCGCAGTGGTTTCTCTCTTGTTTCGCAACCAAATTGGATAAGAGACGAGAATCCCCTGCTCGCGGGGTAAGCTTTTCAGGGCTCATCCTTGGTGTAAGAACCTGTAAAACTCGTGGATGACGTAAGACAGAACAAAAGAAAGACAGTGAACTGAAGAAAATGATAGATACGAAAACAAAAACAAAATTGCCGGGTTCTTACACGGGGGTAAACCCCGGCTTAGTGTTGGACATGTTTTGCTTTCTCGCTGAGCGCGTTTCGCCCGGGAACGTTGCAGGTACGTCAAGGGAGGAGCAGGACTGCATTCATAAATCACTCGACGGGCTATCTGATTAGAGGAGTAACTGAAAGTGAAGAATGATCATCGCAGTTAATTTTCCAATTTAAGCAATTGGAAAGGAGAAGCCTGAAAAAATCAGGGCTTCAACGGGATTCGAACCCCTGACCTCCGCGATACCGGAGGTCAGGGGTTCGAATCCCGTTGAAGCCCTGATTTTTTCAGGCTTCTCCTTTCCAATTGCTTAAATTGGAAAATTAACTGCGATGATCATTCTTCACTTTCATCTACAACCGCAGTTCACATATGAAATATTTCATATATACTTCACATCAGAGGAGTAACTATTGTTTGTGACTCATTCTATTTTGCGTTGGCATTGTTGTTGGTTTTTTGTTCCTTTTGTTTTACCGTATCTGCGTCTTCTACACTGCACGCGGCCATGCAGGAGGAGAAAGAGATAGACCAAATCGGCTAAATCAATGTGATACCCAATTCAAATCTCCCGGGTTAATTTATTGTTATTGGCATTATAGTGTAGCATTCGCATTTAAATGATATGGAAATACTTGGAACAAAGCGTTTTATTCCCGAAGGATTTGATTAAACCTTGAGTTAGCCGATTTGGTTAATTCTCGGCACACCCGGAAAAAAATCTGAGTGCCCTTAACAGGAGTCGAACCTATCATGTTTCGATTGCTAGTTTGGATGCTCCACCACTCATAATGACAAGACTCGCTAAAACAGGAATTTAAACGCAATTTAAACAGCAATTTAAAAATTATAATTTAAAATAAAAAGCAATTTAAAACAGTAATTTAACCGTCCTGAGACGCCATAGAAACTTCAGGTGACAACATTATAGAGGTAGAGTCTGCTTTGATGACATTTTTTTACCTTTTACATCATTTCTGTCAAATTTTCATTATTTCCATACAAATCCTTTACGCAATCTCAGCCGTAGCTTGTGCTCCCTATGCACCACTGAGCTTCAGGAGACTAGTACAAGACTGAGATGTCGAAAGGTGTCATTCTTGCAATTATCTTTTGGGAATTGACCTCTTATTTTTATTTTCAGCAAACGAATATTGACTGCTGGTCACGTGCATTTTCCTCAATTTTGATTGGCCGTGCAGCTAGTAGGTAAAATCGGGTGAACCCGGTTGAGTAAATCTACCGTAGGGCAGTAAAAACGGGTTTAACCCGAGACATGATACTTCTTAAAACTCCCGTACGAGCGCCGTACGCACCAATGAAAGCTGGGTCGCAAAAAGCCCCTTGCGATACGATTTTCTGCGCTTGGCCTCGAGTCAAATTTTTTTTTCCCAGTCAGTGCAATACCGTCCGAGTTATTGTCGCAAAACCCTGGGAACGAGATTGACGAATGACATCATTTTCCCGCCAAAAGTACCGGAATGAAGACAATCATGGCCGTCGCTTGTTGATTTGTGGAACACATGACCAGTTCTTCTTTTTCGTGGATTTTGAGGATGAGCACGTCTCCATACTTTACCACCAGTGGCAGGCAAACACGTTCCGTGACGAGGGGTGCAGTCGCAGCTCTATCAACAAGACAAAAAGCATCCAGAAAACACGTAAAGATCGAGTACCAAGAAAATGGGGAGGAAGTGCGAACGAGATATCCCAACAAGAGCGAAGATACAGCATCTAAAAAGCGTAAAAAGGATACATCCACAATAAGGGTACAATCTTCAGACTGGGAACCGGCTAATTGGGAGGAACAGCTGGGTAATATCCGTGAAATGAGGAAATCGAGAGACGCTCCAGTGGATTCCCAAGGGTGCGAGAAGACAGCTGATGTAAACCAGTCACCGGAGGTGAGGAGCACAATACTTTGTAGGGACGGGTGGGGCGGTGAAGATGAGGGTGTGGGGGTTCCGTCGAGAGGTCCTTGATTAACCTGGAACCAGGCTCCCTATAAAGAAATAGTGGAGTAGTCAATAAGTGTTGTCCTCCAATCATCAGTAAGTTATTTTGTTATACCTGCCAACTCAAATACACTTTCCGATTGGAGGAGAACGTGTCACGTGCCATGGGTCAAAACTCCCTGGGGCGAACAAAACTCACTAACTCCCTAGGGAAACAACAAATTGAACTTTCGACTCACACGTGATCAGTTCGTGCACCTTTGAAACGGCGGCAAATTTGTGTGCCAGCCGAAGTCAAGCAAATAACTTTTACGCAGTCATGGCAGCTAAACGGTTTCAAACAAGAACTGAAGAAGAAATTGAACAGCTTCTACGCGACAAAAGCTCAAAATCTACTAACAAGGCCACCCGTAATGCAGATAAAACGTTGAAAGACTTCTGCAAAGAGCAAAATTTGGACAAAAGCTTCCAAGAACTGAGCAAAACAGACCTTAACTCCTTCCTTGCATGTAAGCTGACATCCGTGTATTGTTCTATTTTGAGTTGGGAGGTATAACATAATATTCACTTAATGACTGGCCCCTTGGGAAACAGTGAGTTTTGTTTCCCCGAGACCCTCAATGTTCCCCGAGGTGAATTTTGCTGTATGGACCATTTCCATGGAAATGGTCGTAGTCTGTGTACTTTTGTTTTCGAAACCAGCAAATTTAAAATTTGCAACTAAAACCACAGGTAGCCCAAGCTCACTAGAGACTTGATCACATGTGGTATTAAATATCAACATGGCTGCAAATATAAGGATTTGTATGGGGGTCCTGGTAAATGGGTTCTAGAAGATAATTGTATGAAAAAGTTTTCATTAAAAGCGCCTTATCTTATTTCCATTTGGGCCGCAATTTGTCATTGAGAATTCTTTTGACAAATTGCAGTCCAGAGCCCCTGTGAGTTTTCATTTGCCAATGCGACAAGGTTACAAAACCGATTTCAATGGTCGTTGTGTCATGGTGAACTCGGACAGGCATGTCTTCCATCGTTTTACCATTTCATTGCGGTAACAAACTGCTGCCTGGCATCGCTTGCAGGGCTTGGATTGCGAGGCTAGAGAGTTGAAATGAAAGTTAAACCTTTGTAATTGGATTCTGTGGTGGATTTATGGTCATGGGGATATTCTAGCGTGGAATTTTTGGCTTCGTTTGGTGGGCTGCCTGGAATTCCAGTGTATTGCCTTATTCTCTCTTTATGAGTGGAAAGACGGGAAACAAATAAATCGCTTAAAACGGGTTAGATCAGGAAAATAACCACACAGGAAGCAAGAAACATGCCATGGAAATAAGGTAAGGCTTTTTTATTGAGACCTTTTGCATACAATTATCTTCTAGAACCCATTTATTGCGATCCCCATACAAATGGTTTTATTTGCAGCCATGTTGATATGTAATACCACACATAATCGACACTCATACTGAGCTTGGGCTGCCTGTGCTAAAACTGCGAAAAGAAAATTTATAAACACTCCATTCTTTGTGTATTCCACTTTTGTCACTCTCGAGTGTACACAAGTTACCACCCTACACAAATAGAGAGAAGTCAGGAAGTCAAGTGGCTTTATCTTGGAGAGTGTAAGGTCAGTTAAAATCCCTATCCCAGGTCAACTTTCCCAATAACATCCTTGCCCTATGCCTTCTGTAATTGCAAACTGTGGTTCTGTCTCTGTCCATTTTTTCCCTTTGCAGTAAATTGTATTTGTACTTTTCTTCTTTATACTTTTGTTTTTTACATATCACTTGACAGGGCTTTCAGGAATAATTAATTTTAGTAAAGTACCCACACAGGGTTTTTGTTAATTGTTGAGGTATAAGGGTACCAGATCATGAGTAGCCAGGTACCCCATGTGAATTGATGGTGATATTTTTTTTAATTCTGTACCTAAAAGGAGCCGGGTACTGCTCCCTTCAGACCAGACAGGTGCTGGTAGTCAGGTCCTGGCTTCTCATGCAAACCCTGCAACACTTTCAATTTTGATTGTATGAGTATTTTATTCTTCGTTTCCAGACTGTCCGTTATCAGGTGCTCATTTCTCTCATGTTGTCAAGTCAAACAAAAGACCAAGTAACATTTGCAGCTATGGAAAAGTTAAAAGCTTATGGTTTAACTATAGAAAATGTTCTTAAAACACCAGCTAATAAGATTGGAGAGCTTATTTACCCTGTTGGTTTCTGGAAGGTGAGCCTTGTAATACTGAAATTATTTGAGGAAAGCAGATAGGGTTTCTTAAATCACTTCACAATCACAATCAATAATTGATCAGTCAGTTGTTTTGAGTATTTCTAAGGGCAAGAGTATTTTGCAGAATGCCGAACACTGAATGCTGAATGCCGAATGAGGGTTAGGTTAGGGAGCTGCTGAATATCCTGCCAATCCAAGATGCACTGGTTTCTTTGATCAGATCTAAAGTGCCGGGTTAAGTGATTAGGTTAAGTGCTGGTTTTAGTTATTACATCTAAAGCGCTTACCCTCATTCTGTGTTCAGTATTCAGCATTACGCATTGTCATACCTGTCCAATAATTAGCTACTTAATAATGAGATTCATCGTAAATTTCACGGATGTCACAAAGTGTCTTCTTAAGCCTAACAACTTCACGGACGCTGTATCACAGAACTGTTCGGGTTAGGGTTAGGATTAGGGTAAGGGGAGCTGTGACATCTAGACAAAGTCAAATGAATATAATTGTGTGGCTGTATTGAACAACCCTCCTAAGAAAAAAACAAAATGTTTGTTCACAATTGTAGAAAAAAGCCAACTACATCAAAGATGCAACTCAAATTTGTGCAGAGAAGTACAATGGTGATATTCCTCCTACTGTAGAGGAGCTGGTTAAACTCCCAGGGGTAGGGCCCAAAATGGCACATATTACCATGAATGTCGCATGGGGAAGGGTGACAGGGATTGGAGTTGATACTCATGTGCACAGAATTTCTAACCGACTTGGATGGGTAAAAAAAGCCACCAAACTACCTGAAGACACCAGAATTGCTGTTGAAAGCTGGCTTCCAAGGTAAATCTCTTGTAACTAAGGTGTACTGTTAAAAAAAATGGATTCCCAGGGTTTTTCTTTTCAGCCGGCAACCGGTGACTTTCGCTGCCAGTGAAGAGCTCAGTTGCTGGCAACTAAACAAAGTGGTGCAGTCATTCATTTTGCACCTTTGGCGCTCAGATGGGTGCTGTGCGCCCAGATTGTCTCTGGCTGCAAAAGGCCATTCACCTCCTGCTTCAGTTGAAAAGAAAAACCCTGGATTCCAGAATATCCATACACCTCAACCCCACAGAAGGGTCCTCTGGTATTTCTATTTTTAAGCTACAGTATTCTATCTTGTAAAAAAGGTGGTGCAGTGTAACTGAGACCCCGCTCCCTTGAAATTTCAAATAATGTTGACTAAGGATGTCATGGATGTTGTCACCTTGTTTTTAAACTTTCTTGTTTTCACTTCAAGCATGAGGAAGTTCATTTGAGGATAACCCTCAAGAAATCATGGTGAAGTCTCAATTTGCTTTAATTATTAACCCTTTAACTCCCAATAGTGCCACTTATAGATTTCACTCTGTCTAACGCCACACGATTTTACTTAAAGGGTTAAAGCTGCCTTAATTTAAAGCCTTTCCTGCCCAATGGCTACCCTAGTGATGAGTAAAATCGTCTGGCATTAGCCAGAGTAAAATCTACAAGTGGCACTCTTGGGCATTAATTAAAGGATTACATGTACATGGGGTTAGTAATGACAAAAATCATTGACAAGCAAACAGTGTCAGCCTTTGAAAAGGCTGTCATGTGCCATATCAAAATAATAATGACACTGACACATTTTGAATTTTCCTTTTATTCCACTTTAACTCACATTTTAACACCTGCACATCTGCAGGGATGAGCTGTGCCCTTTGTGTATTTTCTCAATTTAGTTTTATTAAGCCTCTTCAAATACAGCCAAGGCTCTGCTATGAAATATGAAATTCATGCCTTTGAGTTGAAGTTTTAGTGCCTTAAACAGGCCAGTAAGTTTAGAAAGAGCACAACACCTTGTGAATGAAGGAGAGTGAGACTGTTTATCTTTTTTGCCCACCACTTGATATTTTTGCTCAAGACTCCAAAACTAAGGTTAAAACAGTAACTGCAGAGCCCGCTCAAAAAGCAATTTAACAGCACAATCCTTCTGCTGTGCAGACAACTCAAACAAAAGAAAACAAAGAAGAGAGCTATGTGGCTGATTTCCTGACACCAATAGAGAGCTTTAGATTAGAGTACGAGTACTAGTATGACGATAACTATGGTTTCCCATTCTGAGCATGTGTACTTGGAAAAATGTTGACCTACAACATTAATGTAATGGGTTTTCTCATTACTGAAAATTAATTTGAATTTACAGTTGTACTTGTAATAATGAATCAAAAGTTCCCTAATACCATATATAATTATGCTGTTTTAAGTTAAGCATGTATATAATGTGTATATATGAACAGCTGCTAACATTAAAATCAGTGCTTGTAGATGTGATGTGTTGGAACCCAGAGGCCAAGCTGGCTAGGACCTACAATTAGGGACAAAACTTTTGAGATACTACCCTCAAACAGTACAAGTTCCAGTGTGCGTATCACCCTGTTATGAAAACCCCTGCCCACCACCCTCTTTCACTGTTGTTACTAGTCAATAGAACAT
Organism: Astreopora myriophthalma; assembly: GCA_014634185.1. Taxonomy (NCBI): domain Eukaryota; kingdom Metazoa; phylum Cnidaria; class Anthozoa; order Scleractinia; family Acroporidae; genus Astreopora; species Astreopora myriophthalma. The sequence goes on along the minus strand of BLFK01000201.1, from coordinate 1,778,153 downwards.
AGAAAGCTAGCTTGTAAGTCCAAGAAAACATTTTTCCAGTGGCCAACATTGGTGGGGGATAGTAGAGGAGTGGTTATACATTCAACAGATGCGACTCTTACAAAGTGAACTTGGATTTGGTCGCATTGCATTTGCTTGCTTGCTGGCCATCACACGGCCATTTTGCTTGATATATTCAAAGCTTTTCCCTCTCTCCACCCCCCATTTGGTAAGTATTGGGTTGGTAAGTATTCCACTGATTGTTTCAGTGTGACAGTGCCTTTGGTGGTGGCTGCTCGTAGGGTTGCCTTGGATACCTCCTTCCCCCTGACAGGTCACTTCCCAGCTCCACCAACCTTAAGGCACCAGCTCCCAAGCTCATCTATTGTTGATGAGTTTAATTTGTCTTAACAGGGAGGAGTGGGATGACATCAATGTGTTACTGGTTGGATTTGGTCAACAAACTTGTCTTCCTGTGGGACCTTTGTGCGAGACATGCCTAAACTGCAAGATTTGTCCAGAAGGACGGAGAGTGACAAGAGGAACACACAGTAACAAAGCAAAGCGAAAATAGACACCTGAAAAGAGTGGGAAGGATGTATGAAAATAATTTTATACAGCTGCATGTACAAAGGGATTTAATTCTTCTCTCCTGTTCAGGTTCATTTTATATCAACCTTCTTTGAATCAACAGGCAAATAGGCCCTTTTCGTGAAAACTGCCATGCAAATTAGCCATGTGCTCTGCCAAGGGGTGAACACTGGAAAAAAGGGCTAATGTGGAAAACTGGCCCATCACAGTATTAAATAGCCAAATGTAGAAACAAACGAAAAATCAAAGGAACACATGTTAATAGTTATTGTTCTAACTTTAAGTTGAGATTTCCACAGAACCTCAACCTTAGGTCTCATCCAAGGTGTTTGCCGTGAGAAGTGCATGCATAATTTGCACAATAAAAGCAACTTTTATAAAATAAGGTCCATGATCACATGGTTCTGTGAAGAAACTATGAAGGTGGCTCAGTTCATTTGTAACAAACAAGAAAACCACTTCTTGGGAGGGGTGGCTCATGACAAGTCCAGTTCATTTGGGGGAGGGGACAGTGGATAACAAACAGCCTTATGTTTTCTTTCATACATTTTCTTCTCATTACAGCAATGCTTCTTGTACTAAAGAGGAATTATCAACTACTTATTAACTGAGTGTGAGGTCTTACAGAGAAAATATCAGGCTGAGGCTTTTCCGTATTGACAGAGCAATAGTGAGGCCAATACAGCAATGATAACCTCAGGGTTTGAGATATTCCCGTAAGGCCTGAATGTTCATGTTTATTATATGACCAAAACACAGTTAAAAGTTGACTCAATGGAACTGTAATGTCTGGTAATGTGCACACTTATCTTTTCATTCACTGTTTAGAACCCAGGGTCAAAGCGCACTACTCATATCAGTGAACTAGAACATATTCTGTTCTAAAAAAAACAGTTTTATTTTCGAGGCAAATGAATACTATACAGCCATAAAAAGTAATGGTAGTTCTGTTACAACTTGGAAAGGGAAATTTCATTGACATTCTAAAGAATCAGCAGCCAAACTTTGCCAATAAGTAGTCAAGGTCACCAGTCCAAAACTTCCAAGCTCCCCTTGTTTTCCAATGACAAGTAACGCTGAAATGTTTTCATGTCACACTTTTCTTGGTCATGTTTTCACTTTTTTGCTCTTTTTGAAAGTTTTAATGTCTTCTTGGCTGTTAATTCCTTCGTCCCATCTGGTACCAACTCGTTCATAATTCACTGTCTTCACTTTTCTCCAGAATTCAAGTTTGTCAGAGCAATAAAATTCACAGTCAGAGTGTTCATCGTTCCTCGTCATCCTTAGCTGCACCAATTTTCAGAAGAAAACAAAAAACAAATGTGGCCTTTGGATTACATTTGTTTTGTTTTTAATTTGCATAATCCGTAATCGGCCCATGGGCATGCTGTAGCACTGAGCCAATCAGAGTTTGCATTGCATTGGCTACAAGCAGCAGCCACATAATGACATGGTTTATTAGTGTTGTCAATGAGAAAAAATGAAACAAAATAATTAATTTCACAAATTAAACTTGCCCTTGCTTAATTTATTACCCTATTCATAATTATGTAATGGTAATTTACATAATATGTACTTCATTGGCCAGATTACTGTAGTCTAAGCCAGTGTGTTCCAATAATTAGCGGTAATAATGAGTTTTCTTATAGAAGGCCATAAACTTGAGGTTCTGCAAGTACATGAAAGCATTGTCTTTTGTTCACTTGGGACTACAGCTGTAGGCTTTCTTTGTCTGTTTCTTTCATTTTACATCATCCTGTACTTGCAGAAAGAGCCAAGAATTTGTACTGAAGAAAGAGTGTTTTCCTGTGATACCAATGTACAAGTGACAGGCCATTATGTTAGAATGAAATGCCCTCATTACAATTCAACATGATTGTTGTTTTTTTTTAGCATTTGGAATGTTTATTTATGTGGATTTATATGCAACCTGTGACCTGACTTGTGGAATCAGCCCTGCATGGTTTCTTTGTAGTACCATGTAGTAGACTTCCCAATTGATGTTTGGAAAGGATGATATCTATTGTATAAACCTTGACAAGTGTCAAAGTTCAAGATCTTGTATGTTCTAGTAGGCTCATATACATGCATGGACTGCCCCAGCTCAGGATTTTACCCTATTCACATTTAAACCTAACTTCAATAAATAACTTTAAAATTATTAAAAGGTGCGTCTCTCATAACAAAAATCAGCTAGAATGACTACCTGTAAATGACCTTGTTATTATTTCAAAAAAGATTAACTTAACTGTCTGATAAATAACAAGCTCTGGTTGAAATCATGCTAATTAGGTAATGACAGACCAATGCTAATCCAAGACCGAGGTGTATCATTCCTTTAACAAATACGAACATAATTCCAAGTTCTGTTTAATAAATGAGGAGGAGTGTTTTATCGGGTTTTAGACTTGATAAAACATGACCTACGAGTTTATCGAACAGCTGCAAAAACATTCCACAAAGGGTGTGTTCCTCTGGAGTCCGAACAATCGTTCAAATTGTGCGAGAAAAATAATAGCATACAAGAAAAACTAGCCTCCCACGCAGACGTTCTCAGGGATTCGTCACATGTTACTGCCACGGGGCAGGAACACATGACAAATCCCTAAGAACGTCTGCGTGGGAGGCTAAAGAAAAACACATTATGCCCTTATTACTAGTATTCTTTATATAACAAATACTAATGACGAGTGTTTCATCACGTTTTAAGCTCATGCACATGATGTTTATTGGCAACTTGATAGGCTGTTAGGCTTGTGCATTATTACTGTATTTTTGAAATACTATTAGCAACCTGATGACCAGGCAGGAAAATGGACACTACACGAAATTAGGGAAGAGTGGGACTTGCAGACTGTTTAACAGCACATGTATACTCTGTCTGATAATTATCACAGTAATAAATGCAAAACCCCAGCTAATGGGAAGTTGCCTCTGATGCGTTTTTTAAAAATTGATTTAAATAAGATCTTCACCTGGGTAATTCTCTTGATACACCTACATGTAAACTACACCAGGGCCTTTATTAGCACTCTGTGCAGAGAACTTTCCAGAAACTTTGCCACACTCAAAAGTTCAAACCCTAAATGCAAACGGTGCTTTTACCTAAGCCACCTACTGTTGATAAATCATCCATGTACTTAAAAATGTTTTTACTAAAACCCCTGCCAGAGTTGTGTGTACTTTTTTTCTGCCTTTCCTGGGCTATATACAGATTCATATTTCTGTAAATCATTTCAAAAGCCCCATGCTTTCAACAATAATGTACCTAAAACATGCAACGTGATGTAACTAACTATTACATTGTAACAATACTATTCTGACATCCCACTCCCCTCTCCCCCTTCTCCAGTGCCCTGTTCTCCCTCTGTACTTAGAAGAGCATCTTCTGGGTGGATTGGTGGACTATTAATTTTTCTTGCCACCTGTACTGTGTAGATTGGAACCACTGCACAGTGATCTCACATGGTGATTACCATAATTACTCCATTTATTCAATGATTTCTGTTTTCTTTTTCCATAAAGGGGAAAAGATATTTAACTGGAAAATTGGAATTTGGAACGAGTGCGAAACAAAATTGTCTTTAATTTTGTAGACACGCCAGCTAAAGTGATTTCGAGGGCCCAGTTGTTCAAAGCCCAATTAAGCTTATGCTGGGTAACAATGAAACCTGACAACAATGATTCCATTTTTTGATTTGACTTAAAATTTCATTTACCCTGCAAGCAATGGATTCTCCTCTCTTATCCGCTTTGCTAGCAAAATGAGAGAGAAACCAGTGGTAGCAAGTGATCTGTTCCATCCGGATTCACGGACAAATAAACTAAAAGAAAACTGGGAAAGCTAGTTTGCAAACCAGTTTTTTTTCTTCACAAGGGGACATGTGAGCATAATGTGATGTCATTTAATGGTGTGATGGGTGTCATCAGCTGGGCATGCTCAACAGAGAACGGATCGCTTGCTGGCTGTGGTTTGTCTCTCGTTTCGCTACCAAAGCGGACAAGAGAAGAGAATCCACTGCTCACAGGGTAAATTTTATTTGAGTCTGGCCTAAAATTGTAAAAGTATTTTCACAGGGGCGATGTTAAAGCCTCGTTCAACTTCGATGGTGGATTAGCGTAAGTTGGTTTTCGAACAACTGGGTGTCCACAGGATACCCAATGTTTTCACTCGAGGTCTTGTGTTTTCATAGGAAAAATGTGCCTCCAGAACACTCAGGTTTCAGTTCTTGGCTGAAACTCTGACAGTATCATTCCCTTAAAAAATGAAAAATCCCTTTGCAATAAATGAAGGATAAGCTGACTTCAGTTCTAGAGGTTTGTCTGCTATCAGAATTATCCTCAAAGAAACCAGATTTTTACTGGTTCACTAGAACTTACTGGGACTGTATTTTGTTCCAAACAAAGTAAATCCAATCTCGTTCCACGAAGGTGCCTCAAACAGCACTCCTTTTTGTTTAGGGTATGACTTCTCCTGGCACTCACTTGCCTTGAACAACTTTTGTATTTCCTGCAGTGGGAGTAGCTTGATTCCAAATGACTTGGCTACCTTCCTTACAGTTTGACTTCTACCAATCACAATACCAACATCTGATTTCAGCAGTGCGAGAAGGTCTGTGATTGAATCCCCTACAAAAACGGAAATTCCCTCAGACCTCCCAGACTTGTTTTGAACCAAATCCTGAAAAATTGTTTCTTTGTCAAAGGCATTGGTCAAATTTTTGGCTAAATTGCCTGATGAAAGTTCACCCTCAAGTGGTAGATAATTTCCAAAGATGCGGAGGTGTTTAAGGTGGCCAAGCTTGGCGTGGATCAAACCTTGGCACCAATTCACTGTAATCAAGTACAGTGGCAAGTTAATGTGATTTAAAACATTCAAACAACCTGGGTTAAGTTTCACTTCTTTTGCGGTTTCCTTTATGTTGTCCTTAGATATCCCTCTTAAGAGCTCACTGGCCTCGACTTGCTTCATCATTGTCACGTCATAGTGGCGAACCTCTTGCAACAGTGACCTGAGTCCCTTCTCATTAAACACAGAACCAGAACCACCATGAACAGATAATGACTTGGAGACAACATCTTGATGGCCAGTCCAGTAGGCCCTTCCCAGCTCACTCCAGTGAGCATCCAGTTCTTTCATTTCAGACTCCGTGGACGCACGGTACTTCTCAGTTGCCTTGTACAGCAGGCTTGTTGTATCCTTTTGGGTGCAAGTGCCATCAAAATCAAATGCAAACAGGCTCACATTCAGTCCCCTCCAATCTCCATCGCATGTCATTGATGCTGATGATGCTAAACCAGTGTCCATCATTGTTGCCATGACAACTATGATGAAAAAGATCAACCAAATTAAGGTGTTCCATGAAACTTACCGTAACTTACAGTAAACTAGTTTTATTGGAGACTTTTGTTCAAAATTCAGTACCACAAAGCAGGTTACTATTAACTAGTGCAAGAAACACAAGGGTAGTTAAATCTTGAGCCTAGCAGAACCCAATTAACACAACAATGGAAGTCTTGGTGAGTATGTCTTGGTCTTTTAGGCCCAGTTCAGATGCCGTACTTCACATGAGCCAAATCCAATTCAGTGTTTTAAGTTCATGTGAGGTATGCCGTTTGAATCAATACAGAATGGCTGATTTCATTTGGATCAGCTTAGCAATCAATCCTGCCTGACTCAGCAGGGATGAACAGCTGTGGACCGGCTTTGATTCAGATGCTGTAATTCACATGAGCTGAATCAAATAATTATTAATAATAGTTAATTATGATAGTGTATTTTTCCAGTTGTAGTGGTGGATCCAGACCTAGAGCTATGTGATTGGGGGAGGGGGGTTGGAAGGGAAGCTCTCAAAAAAAATCTTTGGCCCTTTTGCAGTTTTTAGCATTTTTCTTGGTTTTGAGCCAGCTTTACTATAAATAAAATATTTGGTCCAAAAGGAAAGGGGGGGACCCTCCCATAAATTAAAGATCTGCCACTGAGTTGATGGTTGGGTTATCCACACCTTTCTTCAGCCGAATGAAGTCAAGCATCAGAAGCAATTCAGCTGAGATTAATTAAGTTGGGTTGACCTAAATTCCAATTCATTTCAGCTCGTGTCAAGTTTGGCATCTAAACTGGGCCTTACATGTACTAGCCCATAAAGCTGGGAAAAGTTGGACAGCACTGGCCAGGGGAACTGGACAGAAATGAAAC
>BLFK01000201.1:1746742-1771377 GCA_014634185.1 Astreopora myriophthalma | reverse complement strand
GAAATATCCCAGGGAAATGGAAAATGTTTTACGAGGTTGTAGATGAAAGGATGAAAGTGCTCACGGAATCTGTCATTGCTGTCTAGAATCAAGCAGTTCTTGAATTTTGGAAGTATAAATCTTAGCAACGATTTCATCTTGCTGCACCAGTTGCCGGCAACTAAAGAGTACATTGCACCAAAACCCTTTTTGAAGATTTTTTAGAACTGAATGTTAAAATTTAGTGCTCGAAAACTTCATGACCTGCTAGTGTGTGCCAAAATAATGCCAATGTAGTTGTTGTCGTTTCTTTTTGGAGGACGCTAAGCTGCTTTGTATTTACAAAACTAAAAGCAAAGTTAATGCAATCTATAGGGTGATATTCCAGTATTCTACGAGCTTTATAAGCAAACACTTGCTTCACATTGATGGCCAGAAAGTGGACTAGTTGACCGGAAACTGGGCAACTTAATATTTTTGCGAAAAGTGGCATTTATTAAACATACTTGGAGATGGCCGGAAACTGGGCAACTTAGTACTTTGGCAAAAAGTAGTATTATTTTAAACATACTTGGAGAAGGCCGCCATGCTTTGTACAATGTAAAGGTAGTAAATGGACAATATTTGAATGAAAACTTATAAATTTTCCATGCACTGAAAAAAAGTTATAGCAACTACAAAGAGGGCGGAAACTGGGCAACACACTGTACATGTAAATTTTTGCATTTAGGGGATTGCAATTTTAACACACTGGATTTTTTTGGAAAGCAGCTCCTCGCCCCCCTGCATGGTTGTAAATGAATGATCGGTCCCTTAAGAGTTTTTTCGTTGACAAACAGAACGTAATACTCTGTAAATTGATACCTCACGTGTAAACTTGTTCAGATAAAAGTCACCAGAAAAATCACCACTAAATCTTAAGAAACTGCTGAATTACACACAGAAGAGACTCCGAAGTATCCTCTCCCAATTAAAACTCTGTTTATCAGAGGAAAGACCACGCCAATAAATTATTATTGGGTCATTATTACTGATCGAGTGACCTGCTTTTTAAGTATGCGGGAAAATTAAATATGTAAGTCTTTGCAGGATACCACTCGCCTCTGCCCTCTTGATCACAATGCTTTTCAGCATCTAAATTTACAGTATGCAATAATGGCACTTCTTGGGGGAGAACAAAAACTATTCTCTTGCTTCTGAACATGCATTCCATGTTCATATTAGCGGTATTAGCTAGGTTACGTAATTCACCTCGAGATTAAAAGCATTTCTACGAATTGTGCTCACCTAAAACAGCAAGGGTTGTCAGAAAGATGAGAAAACTACCTGCTGATCCACGAATTCCGTAGAATCGAAGAAATCTAACCATCAAATTTGTCCTCTCAAAGAAACAGACCCTGACCTTCAGAACTAAAAAAAAAAAATTGTGTTTATCTTGGCTTGGCCTCGCTTCCGAGTTCATGCCGTTTTACAGCGAATGGTTTCTGCGATGGTTAGAAACCGCTGGGTAGCAGGCGCTGATTCAAAATGGCTAGTCAAATCGCTGCAAGAGTTTCGGAGACGTTTTCCTTTGTGAAGAAGGTACTAATGTCTACATAGTACTGTTTAAGCTACTATCTGCTCGTTCTTTGAAATATTGTTGAGGTGGTGGAGTCTATTTTCTGATTTGTCAGGGGAAAACTTCATCTTTCAACTTTTATTTGCGTAAGAAGTTGTTTAAACGGAAGTGGAAGGGATGTATTCCCTACCACTTCCGTTTAAATAAATTTCTTGGGTTTTGTACAACGAGGCATATTTGGCTCAAAGGGCACTATTTTCATTCTATGGTGCGCTGTGGTTGTGGTTCTTTGTCCTCATCAATAAGCTAAAGCTTGAGTAATTTCAATTAATGACATACTGGAGAGCTTTCAGATTTTTCTTCGGGTACGTATATATGCCCATGTCATTCATTCATTCATTCATTCATTCACTGAGCTTTATAATCACCATTTTCCTTACTATAATTGTGACAATGTAGTCCTAGTGGCAGGCAGGATGTCTGTACATGTTGCCCGAACCTAGAGAAAGGGCCTAGCTACATGGTGTGGGGTTTCTTGGTAACTTAGTCAGGGAATGACTCGGTTTGTACAAACCATGTATTTTAATTCCTTACTGACACCACGGTCAGTAAGGAGTAACATAAGAACATTACCCAGAGGAACTGTGTAATGTCTCGATCAATTCCAAGAGCACCCATCTCCCCCCCGGGCATTTTACTTTTGGTCAAATTCCCCACAATGTCGCCAGTCATGATGGTCAACTACCCCATCGGCATTTGATGCATGTTGCCTCCATATAGTGGGGAATTTGATGCAAGATGAAGCCTGCCTAGTTGGGCATTTGACTGTCGCGAAGGTGGAGGCGACATGCTGGAGGATTATGTAATTCATTCCTTGAGCAGTTTGGTCGAGAGCCATTCCGCAATTCCACGTGGGTCTTGTTGCCAAAAAGAATGCCTTTTCTAAAAGTTTGGAGCGGTGACAAACAGACTCGAAAAGCATTGACAGCACAACTTGACACTTTGTGAAGTCCTTCCTGATGGGGTATTGGACCGTAATAACTGGCAAGATGGTGGGGAATTTGACCAAAATGTTTCTAAAAAGTTGAATGCCAGGGGGTTTGCCCAGGGAGGGGGGAATGGGCACTCTTGGAATTGATAGAGACATAACATGAGAACATTACACACGGAGTCTCCTCAGAGGTTAGAGCATCATGAGAGTTAGTGCATGTAAATTTGGAAGGTCCTTGGTTCCACCCCTGTTAGGAGCAGTCAGACTTTTTTGCTAAGTATGTCATTGCTAACATTGATAAATTCAGCACTTTATTTATTGCTGTAGATACCTATGCTTCAAAAGTACACCTCTGATGATGAAAATCCAACCCCAGGTTATATCTATCAAGAAATCAATAGTATCCTTTGTATTTGTTTTATTGTTACAGTGTAAACGTGAGAAAGCAAAGTGTTACGAGTGACCAGAAGGTTGATGTAGATAGTACATTTTGATGTCATATGTGCTGTAAGCTAAAAATTTGTTTGAATAATGGGTCACAGATGGCAGCAAGATGAAGCATATGGTCTAAAAATGCTGGTTTTGGTTTGTTATTTCATATTTAAAGAAAAAAAAACAATTTGTAATTGCAAGCCAAAACAAGGATTAGGGTACTGCAGTGAAATTTTGCAAGTCTTGTTCAAAAAGGTGAGAGAAGTCTGCCAGTTGCCTACATTTTCCAAATGCAAGTGATGTTCAACAGTTCAGTGCAGAGCTTTAGTGCTACAAGTATATATTGCTCGGAAGTTGACCAAAATGAAGATAAATTGCACTGAACCACTTGCAACATTTTTCCACTATTATAAAGCCATTTCAATAATATTATTTTAAAGAGCAACAGCAGGAGTCACACTCACATACTGTTAAATGCACAACAATAGATGAGCTTGGGACCAGGTGCCTAAACCCTGCAAATGGTTACAACCCATGGCCAAAACTTGGACAAACAACTTTAAATTGGGGGCCAGAAAGGTGTGTGTACATTACAGATCTATTTATAAAAACCAGCAGTGGTTTTAGGTACAAGCTGAGACTGTCTTTGATTCAGAGTGCCTCAAGAAAACAATTTTGCTGCTGGTTGTAGTGACTTTGATAATGAAAGGGGGGGTGGGGTGATATCTGAGGAGGAGATGAACAGCAGAAGATCATACACCTTATTCCAAAATGGCCACCATTTAAATATTCTTTTGTTTTTATTCAAATTAGCCCTTGTTGCCTCGTTCAAGGTAAAATATTCTTTTGAATTTTGAGCTTGAGAAAGGCATCAAGGGCTAATTTGAATCAAAACAAAAAGATATTGAAATGACAGCCATTTTGGAATAAGGTGAATAAATAAGGTATGTCAGTGTTTCAAGTGATTATGCAACTGGTTTTAGCACAGCATAAACAGCAAATGACCTTGGACAAGAAAGTGACAAAAGCAACTCCATAGGCCGGGGTGTCAAAGAGTGTCCTTGCGAGAACTCCTGAGTTACCCCTTTGTTCAACACACAGGATGACCTGACCGACAGCCATTTTCTTGAGATCATCTTTGCATAATTTTCATTTAGCCACATGCTGGGTGCTGTTTCTTCTATTTTCCCATACGTTTTCATGCAACCTTGTTCCCAGGCTCTTTCTCTTTTCCTCCGTTGTCATCAAGAAAGACAAGGAGGAAAAGAGAGAGAGCCTGGGAATGAGGTTGATTTTCATGCCATCTGTGATCTACATGTGTATTACTGAAGCATCTATGGAATCTACATTATTTGCTTTCCTTGATTAACTCCTGTATCAGGCATCACGTATGAAACAATTAGCAGCTGCAACTCTCTTCTGGATTTTTTAATCAACAGACTGAAAAAGCAATCTCCATGCATCAAATACAAGGTTCAGTGTTGCAATCGAATGCATAACCGTTATTAGAGACTTACACTGTATTTGTGTCTCTCAGTTAATAGGTCAAATCATGGCCAAATTTCAAGCAATAAAGGGCACATAACTTTTCCCATGGAGTGTCTTAAGTCAGACAAAAACTGACTGAGGGCAACAGGATGAAAACAGAGAGAGAGAGAGAGGTTTTGACCTCATCATCCTCTTGTTGTGACTTAATTAATGAATCATTTGCACACAGTGGTGCATAACAGTGTGAGGCTGCCATCTTAAATGCTTGCATGGCTAGCCTCTCTTTCAATCAAAGATGGCAGAGGCACAAGAAGAGAGAATTGCATTCATTTTTTTGTGTGACTTGCAACAGTTCATTGCAGAAGTTGGTGCCCTCTATTAGTTGAAATAACTATTTGGCTGTGATTTGATGAAATAACCAAAACACAAAACATCACTGAAGACAGTTTTGCAATAAGTACATTTCAGGTGCTGGGAATAACTGACCTGTAGTTTCCTTATTAATTAATGGGTATTTTGGTCATCTGGTCAGCTAAGTAGTGGTCATCTGGTCAGCTGAGTACGCATTTGGTTCATATTTGAAAACTATGCCAAATTTTCCTGCATTGAAGGGTGGTCAAGTTATGGAATGATCTATCCCAGGTTGTATGAAGAATGAAGTGGTTTTCAGCGTAAAACCAAAACCAAGTAATTACAGAGCCAATCATGTACTGAAGGAAAATAACACACCTTTCAGCCAACCACAAGCCAAAGTAATTCTCTGCTTGGTTTTACCAGGCAATCAGAACGCAAACTAAATCGAGACAGCCAGCATCAAAGTGTGGGAAAAATGAAAGTGACAAGGCACATTTTGTTTTAGTTTTGCATCACATTACAGGTTGAAAAAGTTCACGCAAGTGTTTTTGTCCAGTCACAGAGCAAACCAAAACTAGAGCAATCGCGTAGTTACTTTCGACAGTCAATCGAAAACCGTTCTATCAAAAAAGAACTGGGTACAAGAGGATGGAAAAAAGGGGAAGATTTTCTAAGTTGGCTTCTTTTAGTTCTGTTGTCCTGATTTTTTTTTGCATACAGCATGGGACACCTTCCTCTGCAATGTTGGTGCAGTTGATTTGCTGGAAATTGGCCATAATTTTTCAAAATAGAAAAAAAAGCAGACTGCTAGCCGGAAAGGATTTGCTTACTTTTTTGTGATTAAACTGGACCAAAGCCTCGACAAAAGTATAGTTGAATTACACAATCCCTGTTTTGGCATCTCTGTCTAGGTTCTCAAAATTCTCTGCTATCTTGCAAGCAATGGCCATTCAGAGTTTAGAAGTGGTCTTAGACATAAAGCAGATGCCATCAGAGAAGCTGAAAGTGAGTTAAGTTTCCTCAGTATTGTTATCAAACAATGAGAGCAGGGGTGATGCTTTCATACTTGGAATTTTTCAAAGCCCCTTCGATGTGAAACTAACCTGAGTGACTCTGGTCTTGGAGACATGGACTCCATCTCCTGTTGAGATGAATGACAGCTAAAACCCCCCAAAAGTAAAAAACAAACAAACCAAAACACTACCCTTGCTTGCATTCCAGTCGAGTGGACCCTGATAATGATTTTAAAACAAAAGTAGCTAAAACGTCCCCATAAAAATGGCATTAACCAGTGTAAACTCTGTTAAGTCCCTCTTCCATGTAGGCCCTGTTTAAAAGTAGTTAGTGTAACCCAAGTGCCAGTAAGAGTTATATGCTGGTAGGAGGTCAAAGATAGCCCTGGTTAACAAGCAAAATTTCACGGGACGGTAGGGTTACCCTACCACAGTGGGACAATTTTGTGTGCTTGATAACTGCAAGCAGTGGAAAATGCTAAAAAGTTGTCCAGGGTAGGTGAGTTGTCCCTAGCAGAACATTTAAGAGGCAGTTAGGGTTACCCTGGTGCCAGGGTAAACACAATGAAAGAAACAAGAAACGTGCAAGTGCTAGCTAAGGATAACCCTCTTCCTAGGGTAATTATAGCAGTAGGGTTACCATACCTGCTTGTGAACAGAGTTTCTTAGGGGTGAAAATATTAAATAATGGAGGCAAATCAATTCATATTGATGATTAATTATTAATTTTTGAATACACAGATTTTACTGGCCAGATGGATTATTTAAAAGGTGATGCCCTCAATCAGCGAGTAAGAGCCACTGCATCAGTAAGTTGTTCACTTGCAAAAACTGTGAACTGGCTTAACATTTAATGATTTTGTTTTGATCTGCATCTCCGGCCTCTTAAGCAATTTTTGATTTGAATGTTCTCCTTTAAGCTCAGCAGGATTTAACTCTGTTGGTTCTTTCCTTCAAGGGCAGCTTACAGTTTGTTTCATACATGATACTCAATCTGTAATTTTATTACAAACAAACTGTAGTAGTAGTAGTAGTAGCAGTAGCAGTAGCAGTAGCAGTAGCAGTAGCAGTAGCAGTAGCAGTAGCAGTAGCAGTAGTAGTAGTAGTAGTAGTAGTAGTAGTAGTAGTAAATAAAGTTACTACTACTACTACTACTACAGTTTGTTTCATACATGATACTCAATCTGTAATTTAATTGAAAACAAAATTGGGATTAGTTTAGAGTACATGTAGCTTAGATTCAAAGCCCAATTTTTACTTGTCAGCATTCGCGTGTGTAAACAGTTTTTGACCAAGCCATTAAATTACATGGTCAATAATAGTCCGTTGTCAACCTTTTCAATAGCTTAGCCTATGACTTGCCACATATAGGTCAGGGTTTGTTCCAGTTTATATTTTCCTTGCAATGCATTTATTCTGTTTTGTTTATTATTGTCTTGACTAAATAAATAGTTTATTTATTTGACGTGATTTTTGTTGTTTTAGGAACTTATTGGACTTCTTTTCAATGTCGAGACCAGTGGAAAATCAGCTATACATGGTAAGCTGTGATTTGTTTTCTGGATTACACATGAAAATGTAATGAGTTCCCCTCTGGTGTTAAAGCTTCATATTGCTGCATGTATGATGTTACAAGCTAACATGTAGACCTGGAATTCCACTGTAGTAACAATCAGTTACTTAAATTAAATTGACACAACCGAAGAGTAGTTCCCTGCATTCCACATGGATTTTGATGAAACCAAAAGTACAGGTACAGATTGGTTCCCATGATCTCTGGGGACAGAACCCCCCAAAAATGTTTTTTCAAGGGATTTGATGTCCTAGCACTTGCAATTTGCTTGATGAGACTTCAGACGTACAAACACCAGATCTTTGTCATTGGTAGCTCCAGCTCCTAATAGCAGGATTCAGACATGCCTTGAAAACCTTGAATTCTGACCACCATTTCAGGTTTCACACAGGTCTTGGAAAACCTTGGTGGAAACTCCTGGAATTTAAGAATTTAATTTGTCATGAAATTCAACTGTGAGGCATGGAAAGTCATGGAAAATTGTATTTATGTATGTTGGAGATAAGTTATTGCAGATGTCAAAGCAAGGACAAGAATAGTAAAATACATGTAAAATAAAATAAGAGTCATGTCACTTAAATGTCAGAAAATACCCTAATAATACTAATAAGACTGGAAAAGGTCATTGAAGGCAGGCCACGACAAAAGACTGACCCCCGTCAGGTGATCTCCGTACTGATCCCCCTTAGTGACCCCCCTCACTGACCCCCTCTAAAATTCACTATGGGTAATAAATAAGAAGATAAAATGAAATAATGCATTAAGATTGACATTACTACAATATTGTAAAAACAGAAATCATTTTTGAATCGGCTCACCTTCAAATTTCAAGATGGTGGAAGATTGGTCAATCTGCATCATGCCATTGTTTCTTGAGACTCCTTTCAGCACAATTGTTATATGATTATGTTAAAGTTCTCTTTTCTGATAAATGTGCAAAGGAATATTGTTTTACTAGCCACAGGTAGAGAGTTCTTTGACAACTGAACAGAACTGTATCCTAAAATATAAGATTGGTCTACAAAACAAAAGGGTATCATTGACTGAATATTTTTATGGGTGTCTTGTGAACGAAACACAAAACGTCCTGGAGACATTTGGTCTGAAAAAGGAAAACTGGAAATTGAAACTGAAAATTGGTCCTTGAATATCGTTGAATTTTTGGTCTGAAAGAGGGCACATGTACAAACTTTGGTGTAGGTTACACTTGTCGGGAAATAAGAGGAAATGTACAACATGACAGGAAAAAATTCCACCCCATTGTCCCATTGTCTCAATGGCCTAATTTTTGGCATTTAGCATTGGGAAGTTTGCCCGTAATTGCAGTGCAGTGGATTTGGTGGAAATTGGCCATGATTTTGCGAAATGACCTTAAAAACATGCAATCGTTGTCTAAATAATTTTTGCCAGGAGCCCTTCAGTGATATATGCTCAGGAGGCATTGCTTTTGTCACGAAGCTTTGATTTTGTTGTTGAAAATTTCTTGGTTAATGTTAATGTGCATAGCGAGTAACGGCAAATAATTGGAGAAATGAACAAAATCAACTGCACTGTTTTGTGACACAGCCCCTTTAATGGACTTCGGCATGACGACAAATTAATATTTATGTCTTGAATTTGAATACCAAATGTTCATTTATGGTTTTCATTAAAACAGCAATGACAGGGCCAACTGGTAAGAAAATGGAAGGCTTTGGGAATTCACTCTCACAGCCAGCAAGTAGGTATTGCTTTATGAATCATGTTGTAAGCTAGCCTGTATGCTAGTAGAGTAAAGTAGGGCTGCAACGATACACTGGTACATCAGTAAACCACAATATTTCTTCCTACGATACAAATATCGATTTTTGAACAAGATATCACGATACATTACGATACAATAAAATCTGTTACACCAACAAATAATTTGTAAAATCACTGGCTTTAATAATTTCCTTACCCAAGCTCTGCATTTTAGCCCTTGCAACACGCTTCTCATCTCAGGCTTATTCAAGATGGCGAACAAACACACGTGTTCTTATGTTTAATTAATGTTGTCAATATGGGAATACATTATTTTGAAAGTCTTCAAAGTAATTTGTAACTAGTCGTCTTGGGCACAGTAACATATTGTACTGTGTATCATATCGTCACCCGTGTATCGAGGTATGTATTGTATCTTTGAAAATGTATCGTTGCAGTCCTAGTGTAAAGTATTCTATTGCATGTAACAATACTGTAAGTTATTGTTAAAGTATACATCGTGAATTATTGTTTTAAGGTCTCTGAGTTAATTAATAAAAGTAAAAAGGAAGGTATTGCTTGAAGTAATGAATGGTTACACCATGGTATGTGACTTTACATGAACGATTTCACGTCAGAATTGATTTATTGATGAGTTTCCTGTGAGATTTATAGGAAAGTGGATGAATGGAGTTGGGAAAGTCATTCTCATTGAGTTCATATTAGATGAGTTTTTCACCTCGCGACAAGTTTTCTGTCCAACTTGGATTAGTTGTTTTTCCTTCTCTAGTATAAATTTGGTGAATCATTTTACCACTTCTTGGATTTATAATCATGGTAATTGAACTGAGTGAAGTGCAATTTGGTCTGAAATCATACGTGTGATTTCAAGATCGAATAAGCACGGTGCGAGTTCGATTTGAAGTCACAGGTATGATTTCAGACAAAAATTTGCATGACATGAAGTTCAACCACCACCCTATTACACCCATTTTAAAATTAAAATTTTCTTTTGTCAATATTAATATTTATCCACTTCTGTATGAATTTGGTGAATCATTTTACCAGTTTTGGTAAAAAAAATTTAAAAATTTGACCATTTTGGTGAGCTAAAAAAGGGTGCGGTTTAGAGCAAGAATGGTGCGATTTGTGAATAAATCACACTGCTGAGAGCCAATCAGATTGCAAGGATCACCAGTGCTTTCAACATGGGTGTAATAAAGACAGGAATATATTAAGTTTGATTTGGAATGGAAATGAACATGTAATTATTATACCAAAAGTCTAATCTAACTTTCAAGAAACTCAAAAATCAAACACCAAAAATAGCAGTGTTTGATGACATGTTACACCTGAACATAAATTGAAGGGCTGTATGCATAAACATCGTATTCAAGTGACTTTCTATTTTCGTTCTTTGTTTATTTCGTCAAATCGTGGCTGAATTCCAAGTAATAAATGGCGCCTGACTTCTTCTAAAATAGTTTGCAGTGATGTGCAAAAAGTGAAGGCAATTTGGTGAAAATTAACAGACCAGAATGGTTTCTTGTCGTCCCTCAGTTTTTATCCGTTTTCGTTCTAATCGCATGAGTTATACACCATTTTGTGCTCCAAATTTGGTCACGATTTGACGAAATAACCCAAACAAACAAAACAAAATACGAAAACAAAATTAAATACAAAAAAAGTCCCAACGTTTGTGCAGTCCATACATGCCTTCAATATTTTTTTCTCCTTTTAAAGGAAGGTATGAACAGTTTTGTGGAAAGAATACTTTGATAAAGTCACACTCCAACATGCTGTGTGGTCTATCGACCATTTAACCATAGAAATTTGTGGTTTATTGCTGAATTCATCTTAGAGGTGATTGCCAACTTGAAATGAAAGTTGTAACAGTCAACACCTTTTAGCATGGCCAATCTCATCAAAGAACACAACAAATGCAACTAAGCTAGAACATGTAGGGAATCATTTAGAATGGCTAATAATTTTGTTACAGACTTTGTAAAAAAATGATTTTAAAAAATTAAACTCACTTCGTGGTCTTATTTCTACCTAGAGAACAAAACATGGATGGACTCAATGATGACATTGGCAGAGCGCCTCCCTGATGCGGCAAATATTTTGAAACCCAAAAACAGCCCTGAACATTTACCCGCAAGTGGTGGATCAGGCATTGCATTTGTCAACTGCACAAATCCAGCTGATTCTCCGTCAGGCCTTGCAGGTTCGAACTAGGTTTAATCAACTTCAACTTTCGACTTCAACTTTCAGTTTTATTAAAAAATAAATGATACATAAGTAGACAGACCCGCAGGAAGCAAAAGCTAAAATAAACTAGGCGAGACAGACTTAAAACTGTTACAGGGTTAAAGACTTTTAAGAACGATAAGGGGACAAAAATAAAGATAATAAAAAGAAAATACAAGAAAAAGATGACAGCAGTGACAGCAGTAACCATTTACATAATAATCATTAATCAAATGAACCTAATTACAACCTGGTATAACTAAATTTGCAAACGGAGAATTAAGGTACAGCTCAGACAAAATACAATTTACGGTAATGCAAAGAGATTTGCCGTCGAGTGACCTTGAACTGCAAAAAAACCCCATCATGCAGATACCACGCAGCTGTTGACTACCTCTAATTTCATTGGATCTGGTATGGACGCAGCTCTATTGTTTTTCGGGTTAGGGCTCATTGTTTCTGTTGTTTGTTTGCATGGTTCTATTGTTTTCTGAGCCAATCGCTTGAGCTGTTGTAATAGCTGCGTACTGACCCCCTTCGTGGACCTGAATGGCAAACAGTCATGCGTGCTACCTAATGAACCCGATAACACCCGCTGTAATCCGCAAACCTTCTAGATACTAGTACTAAACAATGCGAAAACACTGTAATTCCCGTGGCGTTTGCATACCTGCCAAGATGGCGGCAAAAACTGCGAGGTGGTCTATTCTCAACAAAATAGCAAGAACTTAGGGAAGGAGGACGAGCAGTTGGCAGCTCTCACCATTATCGTGATTTCATCTGGCATATGGCTTGTTGTACTCGTAATACTCTTTAATTTTTCTTAGCAGATTTTAAGACGTTTCTGGATGCTGACGATTCTTCGCAGTAAGATACAGCTTTGTTATTTGACATTCTCCTATAATGGTCCCGTGATTAGGGGTTCTATTAAAGGGCTGTTTGTCGCTGACATAATAAATGACTCCCTAGTGACTGGAAGTTTTTGTTTTTCCCATGTATCTTATGGAATAAATTACTATTAATCATAGTTAAAAATCTTAAGCAAGATCTTTCTAAGATTTTTATTCTTAGCACATGTTGACGTCTTGTGTGATCTACTATACTGAACAGCCTCACGGCAACATGGAAGCTGTTTTTTAAGCTTACAGCCCCGTAATCGGATGTGGTTTTCTAATTTTTCCATGCATGTATTACTGTTCAAGCTGTTCAAGCCGTCTCACAACCCTTGTTCGTAAATAACTTTGTGGGACGTTAAAGGACCCACACTCGGTTCGCAAAGAGTGGAGGCTGTAGTCTCAAGTTTTGTTGTCTGACTTTTGTGTGTGTAATCTCGCGGTTGGGTGGGTAAAATGCTTGAAGATTCTAGCTGCATACGCCGTTCTAAAATCCGATGTATAAAGTAAAGCTGCGGTGATTATGATGATGCATGATTCTTATTTGCTAATGTTGATAATTTGCAAGGGTACCAAAGGATGAAGAATCCGAAAACGTGTTGTCAGTAGAAGCACGACTTGTAGATGACATCACATGTGAGGGTGGAGTCCGTAATGTGCCTTCTAAGGACGCACTGAATCTGTTCACGAAAAGGTATTCAGGAAGAAAATAAGCTTAAATTAACTGCTCAGAGCGATTAGAGCGGCTTTCAACAGAGTGTCGAAAGTAATTACGCGATTGCTGTCGTTTTGGCTTGCTCTATGATTGGATAAAAGAAACTTGCGCGAACTTTTCAACCAATGAGATGCAAAAGTAAAACCAACTGCGACTTCGTCACTCTCGTTTTCCCGCGCTTGGCGCAGGCTGCGTTTACTTGCTTTGCGTTCTGATTGGCTAGTAAAACCAAGTCGTGAATTACTTCAGTTTGTGATTGGCTGAAGGTTGTATCTCCTTTAGAACGTGATTGGCTCTCTAATTACTTTGGTTTTGGTTTTACGACACTCGACTGAAAACCGCTTTATTCGGAAAAGATTTGTCGACAACCCTAAATACAATACAGCTGCGTCCTGTAACGATTCACTAAAATTAGAGGTTGTAAAGAAGTGCATGGTATCTCGATGGATTAACTTCAGCTTCATTCTTACTGGCGCACATTTGTTTTATCCATGTCCATATTTACGATCATCCGCACTGTTGATAAGTAACAATTAGACCCGTAACCCGCAAGGGCTACGGGTCAAAAGCCCATGAGGCGAAGCCGAATGGGCTGTTGACCCGTAGTGAAGTTAATCCATCGAGATACCATGCACTTCTTTACAACCTCTAATTTTAGTGAATCGTTACTATTACTAATAGTCCTCTAGTAGCGTAGCCAATGAAAGTGCAGGATTTCCATTAGTCCATTAAGTTGGGTGATACTAATAAAGTCTATTTCCCCCAATCACCAGCATCTCCGTAAAACCGATGTTTGACTGCATATTTAGTTGTTGTTGTTTTTGTTTTGTTTTGTAGATGCGCCTCTTTAAATATTGCTAAAGTGTTTGAAGCACTTAACCAAAGACTGCTGGAACCAATCACTGAAGTGCAACTGGTAACTAGTGCGGTTTTTCATTTGAGTGTCGTAAAACCAAAAGCAACGTAATTAGAGAGCCAATCGCGTTCTGAAGGAAATACACCCTTTAGCCAATCACAAAATCGAAGTAATTCACGAATTGGTTTTACTAGCCAATCAGAACGCGAAGCAAGTGAAGGCAGCCGGCGGCAAGCGCGGGAAAACGTGACTGAGTGAGTTCCAGTTGGTTTTAGTTTTGTATCTGATTGGCTGAAAAGTTCGCGCAAGTTAGTCTTATGATCCAATCATTAAGCGAGCCAGAACCCAAACCAAAGCAATCGCGTGTTTGCTTTCGTCACTTTTCTTCTTTGGGAACCTTTTCCGAGATGGCCGAGAAAAATGACGAAAACGCATTCAAACTTGTCACCCAGAACGGCCGTATAGATGGTTTTCACTTAGGTGACCCGCGGCGATGTTAATTTACTGAACCAAAAGGAAATGTTAGCATAAAAGTGGAGTTCAGCTCCCCGAGGATTGTTTTGGGACACCAAAATGACCGCCGTTTCTTTGTTTAGGTACACCAATATGGCCGCCACGACGTCATGTGAAAACGATCTATAAAGGAAAAAAAAATCATTGTTCCACTCGGCCCCTGTCTCTATCCTTCTCTATACGCCAAGGAAACACTTGAATCCGACAGTAAAAACGATTTTACTATTCTATTTGGCGGAAAATTCCCACCGTTTTTCGTTTCAAATGGAAAACCCTCCCACTGTCATGACAAATGCATTAAAAAAATCGAATTTTGAATATTTTTTTAGACTGGGGCCACTTGTGATTGGATTTTGAATTGGAAGAATGTAAAGTTCATTTTGAGGCAACTCGATTCAGGCTCAGAAGTAATAGTTGATTTGTGATAACTGACACTCTCACGGTCAAGTGATCTCAAATTGCTTGCGCTGGTGTGATGATTACCAATGTATGTGATAGCTTTGGCCAATCAATGTAGGGTCAGACTCGAATGAACCGATCAGAACTCTAAGCAAATATGTGCAGCCGGTGCCGAGCACGAGAAAATGTATCCAGCCAATCAGGCGCTTGATTTTGGCTTTGCTTCTGATTGGTTGAGAATGTTTCGTGATATGTTTTGGGCCAATCAGAAAGCTTAGTAATGCAAAACTAAAGCAAGAGGGAATTCAGTGCGAAATTACCTTTCACATTTAACTGAAACTTCTCTAAACTGATGATAGTCAATAACTGTTCTCCTAGAAATCACTTCATGTTTTGGAGCATCTCTTAAAAAGTGACATTCCTGATGTGCCTTCGGGAATGTCTCGTTGCTGTAGAAATCTGCGTGAAATTGCCACAACAGAAAGTGGTAGTCTGGCAGTCAGGGCTGACAAGGTTAGTCGAGGGAAAAAAGCTTTAACCAAACCCCTCAAAAAACTGTAATCAGTTTTAAAGACCCAGTATTGCCCATTATGCACTGCGTGCTGCGGATCACTTGAACAACAATAGACGCCTCGCTCCCGTGAAAACCAACACAACAACAGAGGCGCGTAAAGCATAATGGGCAATACTGGGGCTTTAACATTTTCTTCCCATAGAAATTGAACATTATGCAAATGTTCGAGGAATTCATCCTGCAATGTTATGAAATTTTGTTTCTACTTTGAAGTGTTGAAGCGTCAGTTTTGAACATGTCGCACCGCAGTGAAGAGGTCTTGCAAAGCTTGCAATCATTTTACTGCGTTTTCCTTGCCGATTTTACTGAAATTCTCATGAATTTGCATCGATTCTGGTGGACCTCCATCATGAGGGAAAGTATGTGTTTAGTTGGGGCGTGGGGGGGGGGGTGGGTTGCGGCCTCAGTGGGGAGGACCATGTCACAATATTTTGACCCCCGGGGAGGGTGTGAAGCGTGCTTATATCTCATAAAAGATAAGAGAGGGGTAAAGCCTTTTAATATCGAGAGAGAAAAAAAATACTCCCCAGCCCTCCCTCTTGGAAACAAAGTGCTATTTCAATTTGAAAGGATTTTGCAATTATTTTTCATATTATTTGCACCTATATGACAAATGGATACATGAAGTACGTACTTAGGTAGAACCGGTACTAGTTCTTGCTACCAGGGGTGGATCCAGAAAATCCAGAAGGAGGGGGCCGAAGAAATTGCGGCGAGAGTGCACAACACCCTCCCGTCCTCCCCCACTTGAAAGTTGGTTGGTTGCAGAAACTTTAAAAAAGATTTAAAATACAGGAAAAAGGGGGGGAAAGGTGCAGCCCTCCCCCCCCTTAAATCCGCCCCTGAATACTGTCTTGTGATCTATCATAGCCTTATGAGAGAGGCTTATGAATGGTTGATTATAAAATGCTGCTTATGAAAGGTCGCTTTTCTTAAGTAATGTAGTATTGTGCTATAAGGTTCAAGTTGTAAAGTAAGCAGCAGCAGATTAAAACAAGAAACATACTAGAAACATACTCCATTGAATCAATGTGCCACCTCATTTTTTGTTTAGGTTCTGTCAATAATCAAGGCAAGAGTGGAAAAAGAGAAACGACAACAAGGTTGGTACAATAACTTGGGATTCAGCAAAATACTTATTAATCGAGAGGCATCATGGACGCGCTCATATTTGTTTCTATTGTTTCTTGCTATTGTTTTTAACTAAAGAAACGTATTTTCTTAGTTTCGTAACACATTTTACTACATTTAGTTGAATGCACGGTTGCTGACCTTTGCTTTGATATTACCTTTTGTGATTTGAATGGGTTTTTCATCTTTCATTTGATATATTTGATATCCTGTGTAAAAAATAGGCTGTTTGAGTTGTGTTCAGGATCAAGAATTTCGTTGTCGTATTCCTCAGTCAGTGGTCATTTACGAGTGCTTGGGACATCAATATAGACTTTGCTAACTTTTGTCTTGTAGATGCTAAGAAAATTGCGAAAGATTTCAGCTCTGAGAAATCGAGAGTCGACAATGGTGAAGACCTTCTGAATTTAGGAAATGTAAGGTGACGTTTCGTTGATACGTTGACTGTTACCGTGGAGGAATCCTATTTATTGAGTGACTGGCTAAATGACTGACTGACTGAAGGACTGTGGTTGTTTAATTGATTGGTTGATTGATATTGTTTGACAATCGTTACCTTTTGAAAGAGAACTAAACTACGTATTTTTTTTGTTTGTTTTGTTTTTGTTTTTTGTATAATTTGCAGTTAGGTAGCTCTGGTGGTTTTTGCTCTCAACAAGTTGATGATTCCACCACCCTTTTCTCTGGAATGAGTTTACATACGGTGAGCTTGTGAAGTGTGCATCATTGGGAGTAACAGTTTTTTTTTTTTTTTGTGAACACCTTTCGCACAGTTCTCTGGCATTCGTTTTCAAATCTTTTACGTCTATCCACTTGAGCATCAAAGACGAAACGAAGCGCCAAAGAGAATCCTTGCAATCTTAACAGATAATCCTAATGATGTAATATAATCCTAATAATGTAAAGTGCGAGTTTGCAGAATTATGAAAATCTCAGTAAATAAAGCAAGATGCTTATCGAAAAATTCGCGTTAATTTAATGCATGTAAACCAAACTTTTGAAAAATTCGCGTTAATTTAGTGTAACGTTAATTTTCTTCGCGTTGTCAACGTGCCTTGTTAATTTCCTATATTAAGATAGTTTTTTCCGGAAAGGCTAATGGAGCGTTTTCACCTGATGCCACGGCGGCCATATTGGTGTGCCTAAACAAAGAAACGGCAGCCATGTTGGTGTCCCGAACGAATCCAAACATTTTCTTTCGTTTTGGTTTATTTAAAAAGCATAACAAACACTCCATAAGGCTTGGAAATCAGGCTTCTACCGCAGGTTGTACTCAGCTCACAGCATTTATCCCCTTTGACCTTACGCTTTCTTTGACAACAGGAACAAAGTTCCACAAGTTTGAAACAGTTGGAATCTCCAGTTATTGCTCAAGGGGTGCAACATCCTTCCGATGGTCAGGGCGTTTTCCAAGGATCTTTTCTTGCCAGTGGGAATTGCTTACCTGAAATTGATAATTCTTCACGAAAATCAGGTCAGAGTTCGAAATCAGATTTGGATGAATTTTTCGGTATGACACAGGCAACTGCAGGAGTCAGTTCCGTTGGAAGGAAAGAGGAACTTGTTAAAGATCAAATAACCGATTTATTTGACCCTTTGTGCAACAAGGACGCAAATTCGGAAAGTTTCATTTCTCCTCGGACCAATCCCGCAAATGTCAATGCTCCAAGACCTGTATTTTCTGGTTTTACTGGTTCTATCCACGGACAAATGAACTCTTTGAGTGGGTCACACACTTTCATCGATTTAGACGGTCTGTCACGCAACACACATGTTCAGCCCCGAGTCGCACTACCTGGAAATGTTCTCCCACGGACAAGCCCTAATATTTCTAATTTTCCCAATACATCTCACCCAACGGTTAGACCTCCCTTTTTAAGTGGTGGTTCTACAATTCCTTTGAGACTTCCACCGCCAATTCAGGGGAACGATTTCTCCTTTGTTGGGAAATCCAAGGGAGCCGATGCCTTTAGTTTCGTCCAAGATGAAATGAAAGCACGAAAGTAGGTATTAAGGTGAAAAGTTTAACAAAGATATGATATATTTTTTTATTATTTAGGGAGATTTAAAGGTGTAGCGTGATCAATGAGAGAAAATAATAATAAGGGAATAACATGACTTTTTTCGGGAATATTGTTTATTTGCGCCCGCAAATGACACTACAAGGGCGCAAATAAACAATATTCCCGAAGAAAGTCATGTCATTATCATTATCATCAATAAACAAGGCCAAATGATATCAAGAATGCGAGTTTTAATAAAAGCTAAGTGAATAACGAATTCAAAGTCACTTCAAATCATCATGTAAGTGTTGATTGAACAAGCTATTAAAGAATCAACTAAGTCCAGTTAACTTATTTAAAATGCTTAAAATCGTCTATAAATAATAGGCATATCACAGAGTCTAATTGGTTAAAATCCATCGGATGATGAAGCAAGAACCAATCAGCTGTAGGGCTGATAATGCATTAGCAGCCCGCTGTCAGTCTTTTGCGGCCCGCTGAGCGTGTGTTTTGAAGAGGCCGATTTTCTATTTGGCCGCGTATATTGATGATAATGCACTTTAAACAGGCAGCTTTCCTCCCATCATATCATGTGAAGTCTTCACCATAAAACCTTGTTGGCTTCTTTGGTTATCTGTTACAGGAGACAGTGTCCAAAACTGCGTCGGGAGCATTTTCTGTTGTTTTCAGTAAATTTGTCCCATTAATGACCGATTTTATACTAGAGACGCGTAATCCGTCGAGATGAATTATGCGTCTCTCATTTTTTTTTTCTTCTTTCCGTCTAGGGTAAAGACAGGACGAACTGTAGATCGTTTTCTCTCACTCGACCAGTGGCAATATTGATTTACTGAAACAATAAGACATATTTGCATATAATTCCCCGAGGATTGTTTTTGGACACCAAAATGGCCACCGTTTCTTTGTTTAGGTATGCCAATATGGCGTCATGACGTCATGTGAAAACGATCTATTTAAGACTTGTAGTCCGTCTGGGACGAACTTGGGCAAACATTTGTTCTAGTTTGTTAAGTTCGTAGACCTACGTCTTCCAAGACGCAATAAAGTGGATAGTTCGTCCAGACGCATAATGCATTTTGTGCCCGTCTTTATAGTAGACGAACTAAACAGACGAAGAATAAATCTTTGCCCAAGATCGTCCGAGACGAATTACGCGTCTTTTAATAGTATCAAATAACGTGGGAGCATTCGGGACAATAACTTGTCCAATAACTTGTCCAATACATAGAAACTTTAGTGTTCGCGAGAACACAAACTGTGTTTTTAACGGAGAAATAAATGGACGAAAACTCAATTTTGTCTTGAAAAATAAGGAAAGATGAACGAGTTGAAAGCCTAGGACACATGTAGATTACACTTTGTTTTATCCTTCGAAACCATTCCTGATTTAACGAAAAACCCTTATGCAAATTTACTAACTAAGAAACCGGCTGGCCAATCATTGCCCTTTGAACTTCACAAAACGCAGGCTTACTTAACAGTACTACACTAGTCCATTAGTCCTTTTGTCCATTTTGGATCAATACGGTGATTTGATTGGTTGATTTTAGTTATTGACCCCCTGGCTGCCTAAGTCGTATAATAACGACGATCAAGCGAACAAGCGCCAGTTATCACCTTGGCTGCCTGAACTGGATTACTGACGCTCGGGTTTACAACCCTTGGGTGGGTTCTCTTGTCCATACTTATCTGTCTCCTGTGCCTTCAGTTTAGTTCTTTTACATTCATTTTCATCCTCGGCAATCTTTCGTGCTTTTTTTGTTCGTTTATTTTGGTTTGTTTTGTTTTATTTCTGTTTTGTTTTCAAGCAAGGGCGGGTGGCTTTATTATATGCAAGCGCCGGCCTTTTCATATAGTTGGACTGATTGGGTGGGATTTTCCAGAATAAAGTTTGGCGGCCCTTCGTGAGTGTTGGATTCTGCTTTAAAATTAGGGACCTTTAGTTGGAGTACGAGTACGACTACGAGTACGAGTTCTCCGTTCTGAGCACGCGCATTGGGTTTGGAGGTCTAAATTTGTCGAAGTGCGCGTGCTCAGAACGGAAAATTCGTACTTCTCGTACTTGTAGTCAATCTCGTTCCCAGAGGCTGCAATCCCTTTGGTCAGCACCAGGGATCACTAACCTCTGGGCTAATCCAAAACAGGGCCGACTCTAATTGGTTGGTGAAAACAAAGAACACCGGAAGTTGTTTGCGCGAAGTGCAAAGTTTACAACTTGCACGAAATTACAGGGAAAAAATTGCTCTCACTTGTGTCATTCGTGTGTGAACAAAATTCAAACGTATAAATTGTTTTTCACATGATTCCACGCAGGCGCAACTGCAAACCGGAACCAGGATTTGGTGGTTCCGGTTTTGGATTCTTCCAGAGCGTCCGTTGCCCGTACCGCTGGATAAGGGTAACGTAGGCTCTGGGGTCGAGATTGACTCGTAGTCGTCCACGTACTTCAATCTAAAGCTTAAGGTCCCTAATGATTGTAGCGAGCAGCACGCTGTTCGCGCCAGTCATTTACCTTGCATCTCATCCCGGACTACAAACAGAGTTAAATTACATTGGGCCACTACTTCTAGCAATAATTGCGCATTGAGTTCTCTTCTAGTAACAACTATACTATGAAAAAGCTTAAAAAACTCCGCGGCGTCTAATCGTATCTCTCTCTTCCATCCTTTGCTTCCCTTCAGTACATACTTGTCCTTCGTACTTTTTTTTAAAGAAGCTAGTAATAATCTTAGTTTTTCATTTTATATAAATTTATAGAGATATCCGGAGAAAGCTGGAACTCATTTAGTGAAAAAAGAGCGGGCTTGTTAGACTGTTAGCGGTCCTTGCTTGCTAGCAGTCTTCGGACTTGCTGAGTAAATTACTCTCGCCTCGCCCTATCAATAAAAGACTGAGGAATTGCTGAAACTACTTGCATGTAGTTCAAAAAACTACATTGTAAGTTATATTTTTCGACAAAATCAACATGTGAGAAAAAAATTCATCCGCCTCCGACGAGAGGCGGTTGTACCAGGTTATATTAATCCAGACTCTTTAATTATTGAGTTTGTTTACATCCATTCTCATAACAAGGAGATCTTGACTTCACAAGAACTAGCTTACATTGGTTGGTATAATTCCAGTATCAACAAACCTGGCATTGTCGAAACCATTTCTATGGGAATAACATATCTCTGATTAAAGGCCTGCAGTCACGCGAGCCTGATTTGTAGCAGTTAAACCACAACAAGGAATCTAAGTCGTGAAAACACTAACAAATAAAGTAGAATAACCACGATACTTCTTTCTTCTAAGTGGTTGTCTCGTAGAACACCTCGACATCAGTGGGAGTGAAGTCGTAGCTAGTTCCACCTGCATAAAATCTACAGGAAAGACCAGATGAAGAATACCCTGGGGGGAGGGGGTAAGTGATGCCACAAGAGGTACGAGAGTTTTGGTTGCTCGCGGCGTTGTCTGCTACGGAAATGTCGTGTTCGCCAAATATTGGTCCTCTGTCCGAACATCTGTATACAGCGCGACTGTGATCTCCTGACTTGATCTTTAGCTTAACAGGAGCGTAGCCATTGACGTTATACAGTGAGTAGATAAACGATTCACTGGATGAAGCATAACCACAAGAACCTGAAGACCCTAAAAGAAAATACATCCTCATTTCATGAAGAATTTTTTAACTTCTTACTAACGGAGCGCAAGGGCCGTACTGGGTAGGGAGCTTAAGCAAAGGCGTTTTTGAGCCACGTACGTCAACCGGAAGTGGACGTTTCATATTCTTGGGCAGAGGTTTCACCCACATTTTCTAGCAAATCGTCTCTATAAGAGTAAAGACGCCGAGCAGTACAAATGTGGTAGCGTCAATGCAGTTTGAACGGGACAACGCTACATTTCCGGTTGACGTACGTGGCTCAAAAACGCCTTTGCTTAAGCTCCCTATTGTCCCGAGGTCGTGACGGCAGAACCAATCAGATTCGAGAATTTTGTTATAGTTACGATTAAACAGATTAAACTCAAATATTATTTATTCCGACCAACTCGTGGCCATTGGGTACGAATTCCTTCAGTTAACATCTCCTGGGTTTTGGGTACTACAACACTGCAGCGAGCATCTCAGAAAGAACAAGTTACAACGAGTTTGCGAAGAAGGGAGTATTTACACCTTTTCTTTTCGTAATGTCAGTTGCAAATTTTGAATTTGCCTCCTGTGGTCGGCCGTAGCCATAGCCGCCACAGCTAACCAGAACAAGGCGAAATGCCACTGCTTGAGTTCGTTGACGTTACTGAATACTAACAAACGATTCAACTGAAAGGATGAACGAAATTACAAAGTTTACATGAAACTACAACTCTGAAAATGAACTAGCCTAACAAGAGGAATACTTACAAAACTGTGTTACATAAAATTCTAAAATTTTATCGAGATCCATGTTACTCCCGCTCGCAAAAAAAAAAAAAAAGGTTACGCATCAAATTCAACCGGAAGTCTGATAATCACACATGGATTGGAAAACCTTATACCGTTTCTAGGAATAAATTTAACACAAGCGGCGCTACACCTCTTTTCGAAAACAAAAATACACAGACTGTGACCGTTTCCATGGAAACGGTCCATATGGGGGTAATCCTAACCAAGAAAGAACCAATCAAAAAGCTCGGATTTACCTCAAGACAACCTTGTTACAATAGTACGCGTGCTTTGGTTGGCTGCTGAGTGGGCAAGATTTTCTTGTAATGACCGGCCATTATGAAAATTTTTTAATTTGCCCTAGTTCTTGGCGTAATAAAGACAAAAATTGTCTCATTTTCAAAGAAACTGTTTCTTCTGTCCCTTCTGGTTTCGATCGCATGGTCAGGTTTGTTTCGGCTCAGTGGACATGACCCCGAATGACCTCTTGCGCGCGCAGGCGGATATTGCAGCGCTAAAAAGGCCATATAATAAACAACTTGTTAACCTCGTCCGCGTTCGGTCATTACAGGGAAATCTCAGACCTCGGCCTTGAACTTCAGTCGTTTATATTTCCGTTTCCGTTTAAATTTACGTTTTTAAAGTTTAAGCAGCTTTCCACCAGCAACGTGGTGGGGTCACACAGAAAAACAGAGCTCAAATTGACATTGTGCTCTTTCACGGACTGGACACTAGGAATGGTCGCAGCCAGGCCTCGTTACGTCCCTACTGGTTCTTTAACGTCCCATGGTAAATATTATAAGTTAATGTATGGTCCCGAGGGAAACAGTTAGTTTTGTTTCCCTCGAGTCCTGATGTTTCCCGAGACGAAGTCGGTGCTATACATTGGCCATCTACATCAGCCCTTGCCGATATTTATGGCAACGTTCTGCAGAAATTTGATCCTTTTGTTGTTTACCTTGCAGCAAATACAGTAGACTAAAATAAATTCTCTGTGCAGTGAAATGATACTTACTAGCCGGACTAGACCAAGAAACGTCGGTGTATCCACCAAATATGTAACTGCCGACTTCAATAATAGTGACAGTGGGACCCTTTCCATCACAGTCGCTGTGGAAGTTGGACGCTGCCCAGCCATCTGTTACAGCGCGCCAACATCTCAAAAACCTGCTATGGGATGAACTCTTGAGGACTGGACCTAGATACAATGTCAACTGGTTAAGGTACTTGTCATCGACGCTGCCAAGAATATCCGATTGATTGAGCTCTAAACAATAATGGAAAGGGAAAATGTTTGGAGATAAGCACTGGTAGGTGTAATTCAGTTAATTTGGGGGGCGGGGGATCGATTGGCTTACGCATGCGTATGACTGTACTTATTTATTAGTTTTTCATGAAGCAGAGGAATTACAAGAACAGAAGGTTTCGCCGGCGAGATTTGAACCGCTAGGCTATTACGCCAACGTGACATTACGCTGTAACGTAATGCTTTAATTCGTAGGGCACGCAATGAACTTTTATTCACGTTTTCAGATCACGCGATCAACTGTGCGTAATTTTATACTTTTCTCCATACGGTCGCCATGTTTTAGTTTCTTTCTCAACGCCTCGATTTGCTATATTCACAACCCACTTGAAACATACGCCAACAGTATTCTCCCGGTTTTAGTTTCTACATACAGGTTACTCTCCTTCGCAGCCGCTTTTTGCGGGAGCGTTGAGTGACAGCCCCCAAAAGACGGCCTTAAGGGAGACTGCATAGTGAATTGAA
>BLFK01000201.1:1734242-1741742 GCA_014634185.1 Astreopora myriophthalma | reverse complement strand
ACGTCTTTTGTTCTTTTCTGCTCAGTAAGTCAGTTATATCGCTGGTATCATTGTATCATTATATCACTGGACACATTGTTAGCTTTCTTAGATTTTATGGTTACTAAATTGAAATTTTTCTACCGTGATCAAAGATTTGTTTAGATCCTTGAAGGATTATTAAACATGTCATGAAGAATTAAGCAGAGAATCTAATGAGATGCATCTCAATATATGTGGCGCAAAATTTGAGTGCTCATTGGCCACGTTCATTTGCCACGCTCAGTTGCTATGGGAAATTTCCCACGCCTTACAAACTGTCGATACCCACGCGTTAGGTAAAATCTGCCCAACAATAACAAATGTCCAATTAAAAGCCTTCACACAAGTTCCCAATAAAATGGAAAAGGAGTGGCATTCACCACCTGTTTGTCCAAGAGTAGAATATTTCCTCATTTTCTCAATATCATTGAACTCGTCTTGAACATGAAATTTCCTACCTCTGTGCCTCTGTATGTCCAACCGTGTCTTGACTTAAGATCTTTCTGGTGCTGGTGTTCGTCTGAATCACTCAGTTCACAGATAACTTTGTCCTGAATTGTTGGGCCAATGTTTACAGACACACATTTGCTTTCCATGACACATTGTTGTTCACATGGTATGTATATTTCGGTAGTGAGATTCATAAAAACGTGGCCTTCCAAATATTGACCATTCTCTGGTGGCAGAAACTTGACATGTCGTCTGCAGGCATCTACGAAAAAAAGATAAACCTCAAAGATGTTTACCTTTAAAACTAAGAGTGAAATAGCAGTTGTTGCTAATCAACAAATGCATGCACTTAAGACCGTGGGCAGAAACTTGAGAGACTTTAATTTTCGCGTTGTTGTTTTGAAACCACAATACATAGACGGACGGACGGACGGACGGACGGACGGATGGATGGATGGGTAGATGGATGGGTGATTTATTAAAATTAAATTGGAATCCGAAGGTTGAATTATACAGTTATTTACAAAATCTGATCTATAAAACACTACAAGATAATATACCAAGATACATAGGAATATCAGTGACACTTAAATTTAAAGTTGCACGTTAAGCGCATTACCTATGGTAAAACTGCTCTTAATTCTGTTTGTGTTAAAACTAGTGTTGAAAGGACGCTTCCTCCTTAGGTTATAGCTACAGGCGTTTCTTTTAGGCAATGACTGATGGAACTTATTAGTGCTGTCCTTACACACTTTGTTGAGTAAAGTCTCAGTTAGAGACCGCTTTACATGCAAATCCCACTCCCCTCCTTATCCCCGAGCGCAAGAGTTCCCCTGAGTTAGCCACCTTGATATTTATATCCTATTTCATCGAAAAGTTCTACTCAGTAAATCAGCATACATTTATTTCTTCGGTGATTTTCATACACCGAACCTGTTTTTGTGTTCCCAAGCACACCTCTTCCTCATCATTTTAACTTATTTCTTCACACATTTTAGTCGCGGAGTAAGCGTTCCCCGCTCTCACCCGTCCATCTATTTTCTGGCCCCAATTTTCCCGCAGCCAGAATACGGAAATCTTCGCTCATACGGAACGCTTGCTACGCAGGCTACGCACATTTCTGCTAACCATATACAGCAGTCAGGATCTCAAATTCGTTTCAGGCGTGAGAGAGAACTAGAAAATTAAGACTACTTTTGCCACGTCGGGAGGTAGGGTGGCCGCTCACAGGGGAGACAGCGTTGGTAACAAACGATGGAACACAGTCCCCCAAAAAGCAAGAAACAATTAAACAATTGCAGACTCTAATTTTGAAGGCAAGCGTCGGGAAAGGATTTCTTTGGGCAATGGCGTCGTTCCTAGCACGGGGATTTGTGCGGGAAAGCGACCTCTTAGAAACGTTGATTCGCATTAGTTTTTTGAAAATTTAAAATCATGTGACGGTGCATTCTCGCAACTTTGCCACAAAAATGAATCCAATTGATTTTTAATCATTAGTTTAATTATTCTAGTCACTCGTGTTGAATAGAAATAATCGGATGGTTCACTCATTCCTGTTCCGAGAAAACTTTTTTTTTGCCGACTAAGATGCAAAAAATCTGAAAGAAGTAGACTAGTAACAGGTTAGGTTATTACGAGAAATTTTACGGAAACCGCGTCAGTTATCAAAGCAAAGCCGAATACAAACAGTAAGGACGGAAATGACTCGGTCCCTAGTAATCCCAGCACTTGCTAGGAAATTAAAAATATATGTTTACACTACACTTTTTTTTTTTTATAAGAACGTCTAATTCTGGAGCTGAGGCTGAACGTTCTTATTTTTGGCGATTTTAGCTTGAAAACGTTCTTGTGGTGTTCTTAATAATTTAAGTTACATGACTTGATAGTGAGGAAGTTATTTTAGAAGGGATGTAAATAAGAATTGCTCAATGAATTGCAGTTTTCTACTAGTTTCATTAAGAACACTGTACGGCGATGTTCTTTGGTGAATTTTAGCGTATCATGCAATAGACCATTTTACAGTTCTGTGCTCAGTTACCAGGCCTTTGAATAAAAGCGAGGCTGGAGTTGACCTTGTTTTGATACAAACCTCACTTCTTTTCTTATGTAAATCATGGTGTTCTTATGCTAACTAGTTCTATTTACATAAGAAAAGCAGTGAGGTTTGTATCAAAACAAGGTCAACTCCAGCCTCGCTTTTATTCAAAGGCCTGGTAACTGAGCACAGAACTGTGAAATGTAAAATGGTCTATTGCATGATACGCTAATGTTGAAAAAAAAAAAGCATGTCCCTATAACTATTTGGGCACTGGATTGATTACAGTTTTACATTTATTTTAACTGACTCTCAGCTTGAGGTATGTTGTTACTATTTTCTTAAAAATTTGGTTAATCTCAAGCTCAACGTTCTTATAAAAAAGAATAGTTTATTGTCCGCCATTTATGAATACGGTGCAAGTAATGTAATGATGTTTATGTCCTAATGTGACAGGCTATGAAACTATGATCAAGGAGAAAAAGAAAAACATTATATCAGACATTCTTGACTGAAAAAAGTCTTAGAAACAGGAGACGGACAACGCTCCCAACAAAAACAATGCTTGACGTGAAGACAGCCTTGAAGTTGTACCCAGAGGGACTAGAAATGAATTCTATTTCAAATGCAAGAACACCTAAGAAGAAATGTAATATTTGTCGTGACATTAAAACACACTTCTGTTTTCTTAGCAGCAAGAAAAAGTAAAAAACTTGGTGACAGGCAATTCAGGGAAAGCTCCAGTTAAGTAATCTTCACTAATGATGAATGTCTCGTTCAGGTCAAACTGCAAAAACTGCCACTTAAATTTCCCCGTTAATGATGTAAATTCAGCTGTCGTATGCTGTTATTAAACTAGTACTAATGGCACATTAATTAGTTATTTGGACCAAAAAAAACCTTAAAACGATATCCAAAGAAAAACCCTAGGAACATTTCAAAAACAGAGACAATAGCGTTGAAAGTAAACTGTCAGGAATTAACAATATGACTTTCGAAGTCGCTGTTGGCGCGGAGCGGCAACGAACTTGAACCTTCCCAAAACTGAAACGTACCCAAAGGGTCTTGAAATAAATAATGTTTCAAACGCAAGAAAACTTCCCCTTTTAAAAACATCCCGAGACGTTTGGCTGGGTTCTTTATCTTATTTCAGTGCAACCTTCCGCTTCCACACGAGAAACGTCGTAGAAGTTTAAAGTGACAACTGAGAAATTTAGGTTAGCTAGCACTCGAACTTCGAGCTACGATCGACTTACATATAGAGTAGACTCCCAGGGGAAACAAATGATAGTTTGCCATCGCTTTAGGGGAGTTTGTGTTGAATTTCTGGAAGTGTTATGTTAATAATTAATAAGTACTTTATGCATCCCAGTAATAAGTCAATTTAATAAGGAACGTTTACAACACGAGAGGCAGTGTTGTATACAACTGAATCATTGGCACATCGAAATTTATTCGCTTCCAACTAGATTATCAACTATAGCTAGAACAGTGATGCAGAGCTAATCAAGATTAAGCTGTAGAACATTTTAGGCAACATTTTATCGAATTAAAGATGCTGTAATCATTCATGTGTACAACATGGTAGCTTCAGCTTCAGTGTAATTGATTGATACAATATTTTCTTTGAATTTCCGTCGTCGCTCTGGAAACAAATTAGTACTCTATTTTGTCAAAGGTAACCAGATGTTTAGTGCCGGGTCTTTCACGGTATCATGCCGGTTGTCCATAGAGATTAAGATTTAGATACGTCGATCAGTTCCGTTATCGATCCACTTTTTTTTTTTTTTTCAACAAGGAGAAGTAACATTAGGTCGGGTTACGGGTGACTTCGAATTAACCAAGTTCGGGTTAGCTGATATGAATGTTCGAAGTAGACTACAAGGAGCGGGGGGCAGAAACGAACTTGAACCCAACAAGAACGTTGCTTCAAATTGAAGGCGTACCCAAAGGATTTAGAAATGAATAACGTTTCAAATGCAAGGAAACTTAGAAATTATTACATGACAAGCAAATACGGTGCTTTCACATTTGAGTTGTTTGGTATAACTAGTATTTCTCTGTGAAGAGTGCGAGTCCAAAGTTGTCAGTCTTGTCTCCCAGACCACTGAGTTTTCTTCTCCTTCATTAATTATCTAAGAATGTTAAAAGAGTTTGGCTAGTTGAAAGAGTTTTTCTGTTCTGTTCTGTTTTGTTATGTTTGCGATTGCTAAAGTGAAAGTCTTTTTATGGAAAAAAAGTATTTCATGTTTTCACTAAAGGGCATTTTCTTTTACACCGAAGGGCATGATGAAAAGAAAGAATGTTCTTTCCCGACTTGTCGAAAAAGTTACTTTTGGTCAATCTACAGGTGTACTTCTTCCTATGTGACAAATGTTGTTTTAACGTAAGCCGGATTCGATGATGGTGAGAGTAGTAAATCGGTGAAATTTCACATAATCATCGAGCAAAATTGGCCGCAGAGAACTAAGTTCGCGAATGTTGCCGCATCATTTCTACCTAAGTTAAGTTAGAAACAACACTAACGTAGTTTTCTCACCTCGATCAGCATACCAACCATACTTGTATTCAAGACAAGGAAGCCAAACAACAGAGAAAATTATCAAGACGAAAACCAGAAAACAACCGCCTTTCATGTCTAAAAGACGACGAGAAAATGCCAATACGTTTGTTAATCGGCTTAAAACGACAGAAAGAGGTGCGCGCAACGGAAGAAAACGCGATTTAAGTTTGGATGACTGGAACGTTTTCCGTAACTTTCCCGTACGGAACCATTTAAGTTGCAGTGCAAAAACGAGAATTTTGCACTTTATGGAACCTGAATCTAAGCACTTTTAAAACTTTAGAAAACTAGGGGTAACAACTCACCAAAAAGGAAATAAAAAAAGTAAGCCTGAAATGAAGTTGTCTCTAATGCACCTGGCTGATGATTGGTATTTCAGTTGCGAGAAAACAAGCACAGCTAATCCAGGCGAGGGTGTAGGTGCAGCGGGTACAAAGGCAGTAAATTTGAAGAAAAAGGAAAATAATGGCGTGAGTGTTGAATAAAATATAACAAACTTCTGATGAAGGTGTTAATAAAATACAAATTGGACGTGCCTAGAAAACTGAGGCACTCCTCATGTGTTTACGGAAAATGCTGTTCCACATGGGGATTAATTGAATACAGAATGAATGCTTGTGGGCATTAACTGACGAACTCACTTGACTTCTTAAATTTCACATAACCATCAGGCAAAACTGTCTAGAGACAACTGAGTCGGCAAATGGCGCCGTGCACTCCTTTTCTAGGTCTATCTCAGTTAAGTTGGAAACACAACAGCTATAATATATTTCATTCTCATAGTCACCTAAATCAGCATACGTCTTGTGTTCAAGGTAAGCTAGCCAAAGAACAGAGGCAATGACCGGGTCAAGAACGAAAAACCAACAGCTTTTCATGCTTGAAGTACGACGAGGCACTGAGGCTTGGTACGATTCTTCCGCGTAGTGTTGCTCGACCGGAGACTAAACAAGACGCCGGTGTGGGTTTGTCTCTTGATTTAATAAGGTCTTAATGTAGCGATCAATTATTCATCAACCACAGGAAGATGTTGGCAGTGAATTTAATTATAAAGCAATTCCATATTTCCCTTGAAGCGGTGGCGACTCGCTAATGAACGGGAGTGATGCCCCCTCCAGGTAGGAAAAGAAAAAGGAAATCAATTTTACCCGAACCAAAACTAGACAAAAATTGGGTAGGTTTCGACCGAATATTTTGCCCTTGGAGAAGACGTCTGGCACAATCGGCAGTCTTTAACGTAATTGGACAAATAATGAGTCTTTATTTCAGCAAAAGATAAAACTACATATCTTATGTTAAAATAATACGGAAGGTAGAAACTATGATAAAAATATCTACATATATTTATATATTAGAAAAGTATGTCATTACAATAAATGGAGCTTAAAGATCACCCTATTTACAAAGGCGTTCATAAAACGCTCTGTATTAATTTTCGGGCGTGCGCAGCCTTTTTTCCTAAGATCATGTACATAAGGCTTCTGAACAGGCATGATATCTTTCAGTGGGTGACAATCCGTTGATATTAATTTCTTTAAAACGTTTCGGTCTTGTTTATTTAAGAGGTTCTTGATAAAAACTGGAAATGAAATAAAACGGCGTTTATGGCATCGGTCTAAAAAATTTTGTATAACCGTAAGATCGCACTCCAATGCCCCATAGACTGAAAGCGCATAGCTAAAATTAGGTAAAACAATAGATATAAAAAGGTAATCTATCTCGGCCTGAGAATAGTGCTCCTTTCTTAGTGTTCGTAGGACGTGTGAACACTTGTTTGCTTTGACAAGCCTGGTTCTTACATGCTCATTAAATTTCCCGTCACACTGTAGAGTTACTCCTAGTGAAACGAAGCTATTACATCGAGGAATGTTGTTAATTGGAGAGTAGAGTACATTGTGATTTTTCTTTCTAACAACCAGCTCTTTGCATTTGCAAGGGTTGCAGACCATTTTATTGTCTTTACACCAGGTTAAGAGCTGTCCTACTAAGTCGGCAGACGGGTCGCGGTTCCTAATGATAGGCGAAACTATAGTGGAATCGTCGGCATATTTAAAAAGAACAGGGCAACCATTAAAGAAAATCTCCAAGTCTTTCAAAAATATATTAAAAAGATACGGTCCGCTTACACTACCTTGCGTGGTTCCTCTATTGACAGATTTCCAATGTCCTAAAAAATTATAGCTAACAACACGTTGTTGTCTTGCATAGAGGAAACTCTGATACCAATTGATAATGTACGGATTTAGGGGGAGCTGTTTCAGTTTGGCAGACAAAATAGTATGGTTCATAAAATCGAAGGCCTTACCTTACTGAAGTCTATAGTAAATAAATAAATAAAATTCCGTGTGCCATTCTCGTCGTTGCCGTTCAAAAGCAAGAAATGTAATTTCTGGTGTTTGAGTGTACGAATTAGACAGAAATTAGTATTTCT
>BLFK01000201.1:1677471-1732769 GCA_014634185.1 Astreopora myriophthalma | reverse complement strand
ACGGCACGGGAACAGAGGGGCCTGGGTACGATTGTATTTTTTGCATGATGGGTATTATGCCGTCTATAAAGTTCCAGTTTGTCACGTGGTGAGCGATTCTAGGCATGCATCAGTCATCTCTGAGCTAGTTTTTTGTAAATTATTTTTAGCAAGAGACTCTTGTTTTTAGTCATTTATTTTCTTATTTTTGTGACCAGATTCCCTTTAAACCCCGAAGGGTTTGTGCCACTGCATTGGTTCGGGGGATACGTTTCCAATTTTTCCCGCACGGGTTTTTCGGTTTTTCGTATCCGGCGGTGTCACATTTCTGTAAGGTAGATCGGCGTTTGCTGTTGCTTCCAATTGTGTTCACGCCTCCCACTGGTGCGAGGCCGAAGAAAACCAAAATAAACCTAATGGATTGTATTTTTCTGATGTGTAGTGTAGCTGAAATTTGTTGCTTTGCGCCCTTATCCAATTTTTATCCTGGTTACGCAAGCCGTGTATGCGTAAAAAATACCGTGTTTGATTTTACGATCTGCTTCTTGTTTAACTTTAGTCACACCGTCTTGATAACGTCATGAATAGCGCCAAATGGTGTCTTTTGCACTTATCACAGCCATTAAATCGACTACAACTCTCGGTTTCCTTTGCATTTCTCCGCTCGTTTCATAACAAAGCCTAAAATGCCAGGGTTTTTTGGCTAAAGAACAACACCAAAAATTACACTTTTTTGTCGACACTTGTTTAATCGAAACAATTGATCACAAATTAAAAATTTACAGTAACAGAAAACCTCAAGCCAAGACCTTGGTATCTGACTGAAAGTTTTCTTCTCACTTTTTCTGCGAGCCAAGCCTTAGCCATTTCATTGGCGTCACTCTCACGTTTCTGAAGTTGCCCGTCTTATTTAGCTACTGAGCAGCCACCGCTTAGAGTGGTTTTCAATAGACCTTTTCCGATGTATTAATAATCCGCTTTACATCGAGGCTTGGGGAATAAAACAAAGGAAGTTGAATGAACAGGTCCACAGGCTTAGTCAAGTTCCTTTGTTTTATCAACCCAGGCCTCGATGCCAAGGTGAATATTAATGTATCGGAAAAGGTCTATTGAGTATCGTAAAATAATTAAGCCAAAGTCAATGTCATTACTTCGGCCAACAACGGCAGACGCAGACAATCAAATGAGATTGAGAATATGGCGCGAGATTTTTCGGCCAATCACCAAGTGTTGTACAGGCTGTAATAAGCAATTCGCTTTTGTTCGTTAGGTGTACCGAGTTAATCAAATTTAATTTTGGAGAAGATGAGTAGAAATGGGAACAGAATTCCTGAACTATAAATCAGAACGTAACACAAGTTAAAACAAAATAAAGAAGAGCAGTAAGACTGAGTACTGCGAACTTTGCAGATTTCAAGGAGAAAGACGTCGGGCTACTGCAGCTGCCCTTACTTGAAGGACTCAACTGAGAGCGAAACCTGAACTGGACTGACACATTGCAAAAAGAAAAAGACAAAGAATACACTTCGAAACAAATTCAGGATTTTCGGCTATGTTTTGACTTGTCACGTCTTGACAAACACGGTTCGAGTTATCGAGGGTAAAATTATGTAGAAAATGAGCTGAAGGGAATCTAAAGTTGCTTCCGAATTAGCGGGAGGTTCGAGTTAGGGAGGCAACTGTATTACCATTACTAACAAGCCAGTAAGTATTCTAAGATGAAAAGATTAACAACGCACATTAGCTACAAACTTTGCCATTTGTTCTAAGTGGTTGTCTAAAACATCAGATGGAGTGAATCCAGAGGAAGTGCTTCCTGAATAAAATTTACTGCCACGACCAGTGGAACTATCAGAATATCCTGGAGGAGACGCGTGAACTTGGGACTTGGGGGTAGGGGATGGGAGGGGAAGAGGGGATTTGGAAAATTGTGCGTACCTCTGGAAAAATCCTGGCTACGCCCCTGAGAGCAGAAGCTCTATCAATTCTGAAGCATTTGGGAGATCGTTTTTGTAAAGTATGAAAAATAAAGGGCCTAGAACGGAACCTTGCGTTACACCACATTTTAGGGTCTGCATCGGAGAACAAGCTTGATTGAATTGAACAAACTGATAGCGATAAGAAAAGTAGCTTTTTATCCACTGCAGGGCCGCATCACGGATACCATAGTGTTCCAGCTCGGTGAATAGGATTTCATGATCGAGGGTCTCAAACGTTTTAGAAAGATCCAGAAAGATACCTACAGCGGTTTCATGTTGCTCAATTGCAGACGTCAGCAAATGGTAATAATTTACATTATGCTAATTAATATGTCAGGCCAATTTCCGACCAAAAGGAAGAGATTAAGGGACACGTGGCCTGTTAAGGAGGAGAATTTATTTCCAGCTCTGTATTTATTAGTGAGAAAATATCAAGCTTTGCTTTCATGTACGTTGTTTTTCTGTTACTGTCCTTATTTCCACAATACCAACGAAGACAACGTCTTACACATGTTTTGGACTCCCACAAGTGAAAATCTTAGCCTTAGCCGATTCAAGATCGGGTTTTTTTTTAAACAAAAAATGAGCGATATTTAGAGGGTTTTTGTGAGGCCGTTTGTTTAGCAGCGTCGAATAGCTTTCATTCACCTCGTTTTATTAACCTCTAATTTCCGCATTTGTTTTCGCATTCTATGGTATCATTACTGCCTTTTCTGTGCAAATTTTCTCGCATTTTACTTTCATCTTATTGTTTCAGAATTTGATCCATGACATTGAACTTGCAAATGACCACAGAACAGTCGAAACGTCGTTCTTTCTTATCGCGAATTTAAGTGTTTTGTGAGATAGCTAGACATTGCAAATGTACGCGATATTTGAAGAAAGTACCCCCACCCCACAGTTCTCTTCTCTTTCAAATCCCATCATTCAATGCGCAGGTGCACCTAATAGTGACGCCTGACAATTTCTGCAGCCGTGGTATTTCGCTTGACACAGACTGGAAAACTTTGACCTGTTCAGCTTTAATTTCTGGACGTTTTTGTATATGATGCCTCACAATACTAATTTTTGCGCAAGATTTGGCTCAGAAGACAAGACACGGATCGTCTCTCATAGTCCCCGTTTGCGATTAGATTTTTTCGTTTCCAAGAGGGATGTTTCTTCGAGAAAAGAATGTTATCACATTTGTTTGAGCGTGACGGCTGCGATAAGTCATTTACCTAAGGACGGGGTTTCCGGAGGTATAAGCGCTGTAAAATGGATATTACTCTGGAATCTATTGCTATTATGTGCAGAAGTTGTTGAGACAATTTCAGGTGCTTACCACCAGCACGACTGGGACACAAAAAGGTCTTTCGACCAAATGTAGCGCGAAGAATCAAAGCCCCTGGAAAACAAGTATCACGAAGACAATGCTGGTTTTGTTGAGCTAAACAGAGAAGGTTGTTTAATTAATTCGTCGACTTGGCCGTTCGACTAGTTTACAAATCTTCACACACGTTCACCGTCCAATAAAAGGTAAGTTGTTTTTGCAACCAAGCATCACAATTTGCATGGCAGCTTTTTACTTTTTACAAACCGTCGTTCAAGATTCTTGCTAAATTCGTAGTGAAATGATGTAATTTCCAGAGATGATGACGTACCTTCGTGCATTAAAATTGAAACAGGCATTCATAAAAAAGGCAGCAAAAGGTCGTGTAATCGGTTTTACAAAACTACCACAAAAAAAAATTCTTTTGTGGCGGGTGTCTTCACTTTCATCAAGACTTTTGCTTTGTTCATGGGAGAACATCAGATAAAATCCATGTCAGCACCTCTGTGGTTTTTTGCAAGCCTGCACATGGTCAGCATCGCTTTAGAAAGCCACCTTAAAGTCTCAAAGTTCCAGGGCCGAATGGTTCGAAGCATGGTTAGCGCTAATCCAGGTTAAATACCATCACAACCTATAGGTTTTAATCGGACTTAACCCAGGTTTAGCGCTAACCCTGCTTCGAACAACCCGACCCTGATTGATTATTTTGATGACGGTGTCTTTTTACAACACTCACTGTACTAATCATCCTTGTTTTTAGGATTTATTGTGAACAGTGAAACGCCATTGGTTCTGCTAATAGTCGGTAGTCCACCTTGACAGTACAATCAGCAGTCAACAGTGATATCCTAAAATGACAACTGCCATTGACTCAAGTCGCAGACCCAGAAAGAAACTACCTGATATTCCACCGGAAGAGATAGCATTACATGGAAACAATGACTCAGAAGCTGGAAGCAAGCACCGTGAACTGCCACCAGAAGTACAGGCCCAGTTTATTAGGCATGTTCACAGAAGGTCTCATTCATTGACAGGTTTGGATACAGTTGAGTTTGAGAAACTGCAACAAGTCAAAGCTGACGAGGAAAATGTGGAACCAGTTTCAAACCTGCAAAATGTTGAAGGATCACACAACAAGAAGTTCACTGCAACAGAAGATGAAATTCCAGTGTTTGCAAAGTCCTTGCCAACAACTCCAGGTAATAATGTACATGTAGTGTTTTAGATGTTCACCTGTTTTGTTATTTCCTAGTTTCCAATTCCTCTTTTCTCGTAATTTAAATCTTAAGGGAGCATAGATTGCAGGCAAAGGCTGGGGATGGCTCCAAATTGACAATTCTTATGGATGGAGAAAGCAGTCAGTTTGCATGCTCCTTGTAAGCCCTTAAAGTCCTTGAAAAATGGGGAATTGTGTCCTAACTTGAACAATGGAAACCGTGTCCTTGAATTCTTGGTCCAAAAAAGGGATACGACCCTGGAAGGGACTCAGAGCTGTCAGAATTAATGTCAAATGTGAACCTTACATTGTCAGTCAGTTAAAACACAAATTTATTATTCAGGATTAAAGTTTCTTACACATGCAGTACTGTCTTAACTTTGTAATGTATTGTAGGTTGCATAAAAAAATTAATTCCCCCTGTGATTTTAGGCAACTGATACCCTTAATGTCTTTCCTTTT
Source organism: Astreopora myriophthalma (assembly GCA_014634185.1). NCBI lineage: Eukaryota > Metazoa > Cnidaria > Anthozoa > Scleractinia > Acroporidae > Astreopora > Astreopora myriophthalma. Next base: position 1,727,821 of record BLFK01000201.1, on the reverse strand, counting down.
CATATTTAATACACATGTACATAAAACCTAATTGTACACCATCAATTAAACCATTAATTTCTTTGTTCTTTGCTTTAAAGAAGACTCTAATTAACTATCTGCTACCATCATTAATTGAACTATTTTCCCATGGTTCTCAATTTGTCAATCATTTACTTTAATTAGTTTCAAGTCGTAAGTTCGAGTTTCAAGTCGTAAGTTCCAGTTCACTGAAAACAACGGAAGAAAAAGAGGAGCTAATGAAGGAGCTTCGCTGGCACTACAAACAGTTTGTGAGGACATCCAAACGAAAAAGGGAAAAGCAAGTTGATGTAAGCAAATAAATAATAATAGTAATAATAATAATAATAATAATAATAATAACAATAATTTCAAAAGCACTTTCTGGACAATTTTAAGCAATTGTCCCTTATATGCACTTGAAAAATTCAAGTGACTCCAATGGGATTCGAACCCACGACCTCTGCGATGCCAGTGCAGTGGACGATTCATCATTCCTTTCACGGGAAAACACACATGAGCCCAACAAATTGACCTGCTGTCAATTGTGGCTTCATAGCTCAGTTGGTAAGAGCACTGCACCCACATCACAGAGGTCGTGGGTTCGTATCCCGTTGGAGTCGCTTGAATTTTTCAAGTGCATATAAGGGACAATTGCTTAAAATTGTCCAGAAAGTGCGAGGATCATTTTTTCAGCTCATTTCTAACCCGCACTTCATAATCATTTCTTTCATTCATCATTCCTTTCACGGGAAAACACGCATGAGCCCAACAAATTGACCTGCTGTCAACTGTGGCTTCATAGCTCAGTTGGTAAGAGCACTGCACCCACATCACAGAGGTCGTGGGTTCGAATCCTGTTGGAGTCGCTTGAATTTTTCAAGTGCATATAAGGGACAATTGCTTAAAATTGTCCAGAAAGTGCGAGGATCATTTTTTCAGCTCATTTCTAACCCGCACTTCATAATCATATCTTTCATTCATCATTCCTTTCACGGGAAAACACGCATGAGCCCAACAAATTGACCTGCTGTCAACTGTGGCTTCATAGCTCAGTTGGTAAGAGCACTGCACCCGCATCGCAGAGGGCGTGGGTTCGAATCCCGTTGGAGTCACTTGAATTTTTCAAGTGCATCTAAGGGACAGTTGCTTAAAATTGTCCAGAAAGTGCGAGGATCATTTCTTCAGCTCAGATACTACTACTGTCAGCATGCAGGTGAACTTAAATGACCTTTTTCAATTAAATCATTCTGAAACATTTCAGCAGATTCCAAATCACTTTTTATATGAAGGGCTCTGTAATTAGCAATACCAAAATAATAGTAAATTTTAGGGCTTAAATTGTAATGAGAAATTACAGTCACCTGAGTGATAAACAAGGGATTGCCTGCATTAATTATTTTTTTGCCTAGGATCTGGGATACTGTAGTTTGCAGTGGTTGGGGAAGGAGCAAGGGGTTGTGGGAGGGGAGGGGGGGCAAAGTCTGTCAGCCCAACCTTACAGCATTTCAGGGATTTACTATATAAGTCACATCTTTGTCATAAAGAGGCTTCATAAAACTGCATAGAAAAACTTGTAATAAACTTGTTACATTGCATCATAGACTGATGCAAATTTCCATTTAAAACAAATTGAACAAAAAGAGCTTTTGAAATGTATGACAGTTAATTTCATTATTTTAATTTGTCTTGTTGAATTTTTTGTCTGGCTGTAAGTGAAACAATCTTTCTCTTATGTGAAATACTGAAAACTGTATTGCAAATTTGAAGTTTTGAAACAAAGTTAATTGGATTTAGAGAGGAACAGACAGTAGAATTTTTCCACAATGTAAGCACAGGCCACCCAACTCAATATGAGAGTTGTGTTCTGTCCTTAACCCATGGCAAGTACATTCATGGCAATGAAAAATAAAATAAAAATAAAGTGGATAAACGAACTTAGTACGCAAACTTAGTACAAAGCTGGCCTATATCGGCGATAAAATAATAGCTTTCCTCGGTTATGCATGAAGCCCTTATTCAACTGAACTTCCTTTACTTGAATTACGCAGGCAAGCCCTCCAAGTGGTTCATCCTCAATCATCCATACAAGCCGCTGTGACCAGCCAAAATGTGGCAAGACCGTAGACATTCTGGAGCGTGTAGCTGTGGAAAACCATGTGTTTCACAAGAGCTGTTTTGTTTGTGCTATATGCAATTCCTGGTTGAATCATTTCAACTACTGCTTCGTTCCTGATCATGACAAGTTCTATTGCATGCAGCATTATCAGGACATTGAGAATGCCTCCTTTGGACTAGGGGAGGATATTCGTCAGGCAATGGGTGTCGGACCTGGTGTACAACGCCAGTTCAAGTTCACACCAGGTATGTAATGTATATGTACGTATGATCAGATGCTTTCGTTAAATATCTGTTGGGAAGAGTCAAACCGTCTGTGATTTTTGGATTCTGTGTTGTCAAAAAGTGGTAGATTTCTGAACTGAAGCATTAGTTAGGGGTAGCCTGTTCCAGGCGTTCAGTTGGTAAACAGGGCGCGATAGTACAGGCAGAACGAGGCGGAAATAACGGGACGAAAAATGGAGGGGGCTTGGAATGGATTTTTCGTCGCTTTATTTCCGCCTCGCTCTGCCTGTACTATCACGTCCTGTTTACCAACTGAACGCCTGGAACAGGCCACAATTGGGGGAAAAATAATATCAATAGTCCCTTATGTTTTCGGAAGGATTATTTTTGCAATTTTTGGCACTCAAACGGTCAGCTTGCATTTTCAGGAAGCAAATATTTCACTGGGAAGTTTGTGGAAGGTAACTTTCAGCTTACAGTTTCTGAAAGGAAGATTTTATTTGACCCTGAAGTTTACGGCACTTAAATTTTCAGCTACGAAGTCCAAACAGATCCATTTCTTCTAGCTGATAAAAATTTGTCTTTAAACAGTCTCTATGCATTACATGGAATTTAGAATTGTCCCTCCAAGGCTTTTACCTGAATTTGTTTGTTGGGTGCTGCTGATGTTATGTAAATGTAGTAGGTCAAAATGAAATCCAGATTAAAATATGTCAACCTGTATAATTATGTCGGCCTCTTTCTTCTGTCAAGTCATATTTGGTAACATGGAGGAACACGAACAAGACATGAACGAGCTTTCATGACCACATGCATGCTCATTCATCATTTGGTCAATACAAAGGGCAAAGTGTCTCCCATGTTATTGTACTGTCTACTATTACAGTTATCTCACTCATTCTGTAAACAAACAAGTCCCTCTATTCATGTCTCACTGAGGGCAACACTAGTTTCTTGTATTCGATGGTACGGTAACCGTTATTGGTGTAGTCCTAGACACCTGTCTATATATAAAAGGCACAGTAAAGTCCAAAGTGCCATTCTTCAGCTCGTGTAGCTCACTGTAAGATGTAACTTATCTCCTATGGCCCGTCCACGTTGCGCTCCAAATGCAGCCAGCGCCCGCCAGCGCCATCACGAAAATCTGGCTTCCTTATCTTCCAAGGTTCTTTGCCGTCGTCTTCAGGCCCTCAATCTACCCATCACAGGTAGCAAAGCTGAGCTGGTTTCATGCCTAAAAGCTGCTGAACAAGCGCCTTGCCTTGCCCAACAGCCACCACCTGGCCACGTCAACAAGCGCAAGGCTAAGAAAACTTTAGACCGTCAAGCCTCTGCAGCCATGCACGAACCTGAAGAGGTTCGACTTATCAACCATGCCGGTGATAATTATTTTGTCTGTTGGTTCTGCTGAAGGCCTTGATGAGGACAACAACCCCCTCACTTTGTTCAAGTCGTCCCGGAGCACTCCAAGTGTCCCACAGGCCAGACCGTCCACATGGAAGCTAGGCTCCTGGAGGACAAACTCGTTGTACCTGGGAGAACATTCCTGCAGTGCTTGATAAACCTGACCAGGGGAGTAACCAGCCATTTTCACCACATCAGGGATTCAGGGATCTCACCATGTGGAAAGCTTTTCTTGTGGGGTGGAATGGGAGCTCTTTCTTTCTCGACACCACTGTTACACCTTCCCCAGATCTGGAGATGTATACCGATGCTTCTGGCTCTGTCGGTTTTGGGGGATACTTCAATGGTCAGTGGTTTCAGGGTCGGTGGCCCCCTCACATGCAGTTAAACAGGGCATGGGGTATCAGCATTGAATGGCAGGAAGTTTTCCCCATAGTGGTAGCTTGTGCTATGTGGTTCCCACGTTTCTCTTGGAAATGTACCCAATTCTGGTGTGACAACAAATCCATAGTAGCCATTACAAATTCGGGCCATTCAAAGGCTCGGCGTATCATGGACCTTGTCAGGTTCCTTGTCCTCATATCCATGAAACATAATTTCTTTGTCTACGTGTGTCACGTGCCTGGGGCCTCTAACGAAATTGCTGATGCCCTCTCATGCTTTCAGGATGCAGGCTTCTGGGTAGTGGCTCCCAAGGCCGAGAAAACCCCTTGCAACATCCCACCTTCGCTCATGACCCTTTAAGGGACGAAGTCCAAACATACGCAAAGTGGGGCTTAGCGTGGTCTATGAACCGTACATACAACACTTCATTCAGTTTTGTCTTATGCATAGACTTGCATGTATGTCCAGCGACATACTACCAGCCTCGGAGGGTACGCTTATTTATTTTGCCTCATACCTTGCCAGGACAGTTAAACATAGCACCATAAAGCTGTATCTTTCTGTGGTTCGTAACTTACACATCTCTTGTGGGCACAGTGATCCCCTTCAGGGCAGATTGCTGTTGCAGAAAGTCCTATGGGGTATCCTTCGCTACCAGGGGTGGTCTTGCATTCTTTGCCAGCCTGTCACTCAGGGGGTGTTAGCCACCATTCAACTCATTCTTCGCAGCTGGCTGGGGGAGCGGGATTTCATGATGATCTGGGTGGCGTTTACATTAGCCTTTTTTGCCTTCCTCTGCTGTATCAATTTTACCCATCAAGGTGTTTCCAGATTCCATCCCCGTTTTGATCTATTTGTTGACTGCGTATCATTTCACCTGAGCCTGGCTAGCCCACAGCTGATGTCTGTTTTCCTTAAGGCCTCTAAAACAGACTTTTATCGTCAAGGGCACTCACTCTCACTTATTGTATGCGCCCCTTCCCTGGTTTGCGCAGTTACCACTGTGCACAATTACTTTTTGGCTACCCACCTGTGTGGGCCACTTTTCTACTTCCAATCTGGTCATTTGCTTACTAGGTCAAGTGTCGTTAACCTTCTTGGGGATGCGGCTCACCATGCTGGCCTCCCCTACGAGTCCCTCATAGGGCACAGTTTTCACATTGGCACAACCTCTACAGTGGTTGGCGCAGGCTTGCCAGACTGGTTGGTAGGTTTTAGGCCACTGGTCTTCAGACTGTTACCAGCTGTACATCCGCACACCTCATAATGTCTTACTTTCCGCTGCACCATATGGCCAGCGTCTCTTCACATGTATTTTTGCCTTAAGTTTATCCTTTTCTTGCTTGGAGGGATACGTGCTCCGCACGTCTCAGTTGCAGGTAAGTCTCACAGCGACTTCCCCAAGCTTTTATTTTTTCATGCTACTTCATGTTAGGCTTGTTATCTGCCTCTATTCTTGTCCGATCCAGCACGTGCTGGTGGAGTTGGCTCAGTGCGCTCGGGAGATAGGAGGCTTGTGCTAGTTTTTTACTGCCTACACTCTTTCCATTTTAGCACAATGCTGACTGGAGGTTCAGCTCGTAGTGCCGTGGAGAGCTAGGCTTTAAGATTGCCAAAATGGCTTTTTACAGATCTAAAACTTGTCTTATCCAGTGTGGGTATTAGGAGCGCTGGGGAGATTAGGAGGTTTTAGGCTTTCAGTCACGCTATGGAAGTCGTCTGTCATGCCGAACGCAGAGCGGTGTTCCACCATTATGCCAAACGTTGTTTTTCTCATTTGTGTATTGCAGTCCCTTGTCAACCTAAATAGGTAATGGAACCGCTACATTAATCATTCATTAAATATTATGCATTAATTATTCATTAAATAAACCTACTACATTACTGCTGATACCCACCCAACTGGATCTTTGTTTTTGTATTTAGATGCTGTTGATGGCCCCAAAGAACCTAAGGAATTTATCAGAGAGAGAAACTCCATAAGAATTATGAAGGAAAAGATCTCATTGCTCAGCAAGAGAGGAAAGAAACTGGTGAAGAAGGAGAAGAAACTCAAGTCGAATCTTGACAAGTTTAAAGGTACAGAGTTTGAGTTGCTGGAGAGTTCATGTGGTAGTACATTGCAGTAGCTGTGTAATTGGTGTGTTACTTGATATTAGCTGCTCAGAATCAGAAGGAACTTATGTGGAGGGTTAGCTTGCCTGGGGAATAAAAAATGATTATTTTCTGTAAATCCTTCCATGGCAGAGGGTCTGTAGCTTGTGAGCAGGCTCACTTGTTGTATTGTTGTATGCAGGGGCAGCTCCAGAAAACTCAGAAAGGGGGCCGAAGAAATTGCGGCGAAAACGCATACCCACCCCCCCCCCAACTTGAAGGTTGGTTGGTTACAGAAACTTCTTTTTGAAATACAGGGAAAAGGGGGGGGGGGGGTGGGGCTGTGACCCCCTTGCCCACCCCCCCCCTCCTTCTCTAAATCCAGCCACTGTCGGTTTGACCTGAACTCATCTCAACCTGCAACATATGTGCAGCTAAGTGTGGCAATATACACATTTACAAAAACCTTGGAAAGTGTTTTATCTGGAAAAGATTATATGCACTGGATAGTGACCTCCATCCACTGGATACAGCTTTTGATGGTTTTAAAGTTTGAACAAACAAGGAAAAAGGAGGTGATTTTCTTTTTCAACAATAGTTCCACTTCAAATAATTCAGGGACCCTATTTTGTTGGTAATGTTGTTTTTGTATGAAATTAGGGTCTGATGAAGAAAGGCAGGCATTGTGGATGGAGTGGTTTAGTACTGCACAGGAGAAAAATAGCACTGTTAGGAGAGAAACAGAGCTTTCTTTTAAGTGAGTAGTATTCTCCTTGTACAGTAGGATCTAGCTGTTTTGAACTCCCTAGGGAAAATGTCTTTAGAAAGTCATATTACTAGTGATATTACTTGTGACATGGGAAAGTACAACTCGTGTATCTTAATGAATGGGTGTGCAGTAAACAGCAAACCACACAAGCTGGGTGTAATTTATTGGGGCAGAGAATGTACTGGCAAGGCTCGGATAATACCCACCGACCGTGTAGACCACCAGATGAGGGGCCTCGGCACATGGCGCCATGCCGAGGGGGTGCCTCATGCCTGTACAGCAAGGCGGGCATAGTTGCTGGAGAACAATACCTCCCTCTCTGATGAGGCTCTAGCACAGGGCCTAAGGGGTGCCACAGGCAGCCATTCCCCACCAGTACTTTATTAACTAAAGCTAAAGTAGGTTACAGGCAGTATGAGGAACCAATGGTCAACAGCCAGAAAGCAAAACATGAGGGAGAGAGGGTTTCAAATTGCTGCAGGCTGAAAGAATCTGCAGCTTAGAGAAACACAGGAACCTAATATGGTAGGTACCTGTAATACATTGTATGAGGCTGAGCAGTCATACCCAGGCTCCAACCCGTATTTCCTTTCCATCATTAACTTCTATTTTATTCTAAAATAACAATTTTTATTGTCTACTTTTCAGGTTGCAACTTTCTTGTGCATGCATGAGCTTTAATTCTTAAGGAGAAATTTTCAGTTGAGAAATGTTGCCAGTTGCAAGCGCTCATAAATCAGAGGCTTCTAAGTTACCACAGACTTTCTTGTGTTCAAGTGAAAAAAAAAATATGATAGTACATGCATTATTGGATAAAAAATAATGGTCATCACACAATGCCGTTAAGTTGAAATATCAAAACTGCAAAGCCTACCAAGTTTTTTTTCTTTGTCAGGTTTAAGTTGTCTTTGATGTACCTCACTGTTTACACATTCTATACTTGTTTTGAAATAGGAGCGTTATGAATTGTAGCTGACTGGAAATACCAGTAAAATCAGGTGGTGACCTTTGTGGCAGTTGTTGCAAATTATGCAAAACTTATCGTATCCAGCTTCCCAACATGCAAGAGTTTTGTCGGTTGCCTACTGTATGAAGGTCCCAAAATATTGTATTTTGACCAACAACCAAGTCTGTGTTTACATAACAGGGTCAGGGAGTTGGAGCTTGCAGAAAAATACATTGAGCTGGAGAAAAAACTGAGAGAATTATCAGAAAAGGATGGTGAGTAGTTCTATTTGACATTTAAGTAAGGTTGTAGTTACGTACATAAAGTAAGGTTGTAGTGCTATAGGTTGATGGCCTAACTGGTACACGATAACCCTAGATTTGAGGAAAATACTGTAGCTGTCAATCTTTTTAACAATAAAATGAATTGTGAAGTTTTGAACCCAGGAGTCATATCATAATCTTGATCGTTAGAAGATGGTCTGGGTCAGTGTAATCCTAAGAAGGACTGTTGTTGGTGACATTGACATTTCAACAGCCTGAGTGGATGCCATCCTGAGATTCAAATATAAAATAAATAAAAGTTTATAACATGGTTATCAATATTGTGTGGGTTCTGAGGTGAGAAAAATTATCACAAATCCTGTAATCTGATTGGCTCACTTCTCACTTTCTGTTGAGTGATAGATAGCAAGTAGCAAGAACTGATTACAGAAACAATGGTGGCCTCTTCTATTACTTTATAAGTTAAGACTACTTGTTCTTGTTTGATATGAGTCAAATAGTCAACTCTGTGCTGTGCACCTCAACTACCTATTGACTCATTGAAACTTGAACTCAAAGTCTAATTGTTAATTAGATTTAGTATATGCAACTGGAAATGGCAGACCAAAGGAGGCAAAGAAAAAATTCAACCTTGGTCAGAATTGAGCCAAAAGCCTCACATGTGACAGGACATCTACTGCTCACTGTCAATGACACCATGTCAAAAGGTTAAAAAAAAACTTTTGTCTGGAGCTGTTACCATGTTCAAGATGAAAGGAGGTTCTATTGTGCTTGCATAAGTGTGATATAGGTGTAAGCCAATAGGCCATTCCAAGTTTACATCAGCCTCTTCTTCAAAGTAAGTCTAAAGGTCAAAGTTCTGTGATGCTAATTAGTTTTACTTTGCAAATGAATAAAAACTCGTTTTCATAAGAAATAGTTTGCATGTCAACTCGCTTTGAAGAAGAGGCTGAAGTGAACTTGGAAATGGCCTATTTGCCTCAGACAGGGCTCAAGACAATCTCGCCCCCAGAGCCTGCGTTACCCTTGTCCAGCGGAACGGGCAACGGACGCTCTGGAAGAATCCAAAACCGAACAACCAAATCCTGGTTCCGGTTTGCAGTTGCGCCTGCATGGAGTCATGTGGAAAAACAATTTATACGTTTGAATTTTGTTCACACACGAATGACACAAGTGATAGCAATTCCCTGTAATTTTGGTGGAAGTTGTAAACTTTGCACTTTGCGCAAACAACTTCCAGTATCTTTGTTCTTTGTTTTCACCAACCAATTAGAGTCGGCCCTGTTTTGGATTAGCCCAGAGGTTAGTGATCCCTGGTGCTGACCAAAGGGATTGCAGTCTCTGGGAATGAGATTGGGCTTAAGATTAATCATGAAAGGAATTTGACTAATTTCTACCTAGTTCCATTGCATGTATGTAGGTGTGCCTTGTATGATTTACATGGTGGTAGTCATGATGTCTTTATCTTATGGGTATGTGTGATTTTAATCACTCTGTTGTTAATGAACATTTTTAAAAGATAATTTAAAGACAGAATATGACAAATCCAAAGAGAAGGAGTCTCTTCAAGAAATGCTTGAGGTGGTGGAGAAAAGAGAACAACTCATTGCCGATATGGAAGCTACAAAGAAGAGGTATGTAGAAAAAGATTTTTGCCTATCAGTTTTTCTCACAAAACACCATGCAGCCTTACTTTTTCTGACTTTTCTGAAAACGTGCTGACAGCCTGCCATTTTGCAAGAACAAGGAAGAAAATGTACAAAAAACTTTTAAACTTTCAACTCAGGGTTTGTACAGGTTATGGAAAACCTGGAAAGTCAAGGAATTTAAGTATTTCCGTTTCCAGGCCTGGAAAGTCATGGAATTCAATTGTTGGTCATGGAAAGTCATGGAAAATTATAGATTGTGTAATAAAATACAGGCAAGTTATGACAGAATATGCTTGAAAACAAGGACAATTTTGACAATTTTCAAAAGTGACAGCTAAACTTAAGGTCATGGAAAACTGGAAAAAGTCGTAAAAATGGTCATGGAAAGTCATGGAATTTGAAAACCTCTTAAGAGTATGAACCCTGTAACTTAAGAGTGGCTCATATTTTGCATGTGGCCTTCAAGTCACCTAGACGTTGTTACTCTGTTGTTTATTAAGGTCTGTTTGCCCTTTTGTTTTCATAAAATTAACCATGCAAAAAATTGCTGTTTCCACAGTGGAACATCCTTTTTAATCTTTTGGTGAACAATTAACAAAAGAAAATGCTTGTTTCTTTGAACAAGGAGATCAGCATATCTCCAGGGAAAAAGTATGTTTGTTGCATGGCTTATTTCATGAAAGTGTAGTGCAAAAAGATGAAATAAACAACAGAGCAATGATTTTTAGGTGAATTGAAAAGCTGTGTTTTGTTCTTGTTTTTATCCATTTGTTTTCTGTTTTTTTTTTCCCCCAAGACATCCACTTCATAGCCTTTTATGCCCCCAGCCCTTTAATTTTTGGGCAACAGAAATGCAGGGCCCGAAATGGGCCTCTCTAGAATGAGCAAAAAGGCATCCTAAGACTACCCCAAAAAGGTTGCTGGGTGTGAGGTCAGGCAAGGGTAAATGGTGACAAACAAATAGAGAACTATGCAAACTTGATGACCTAGGCTTTGCATGCACAAGCATTTGAGACTGTTCATATTGTGTGAGAAAATGATGTACCTAAACCTGGCATTTTCATTCCTTGGTCAGTTGGTCAGTAGAAAAGATCACTTTTTTTGGTTAGTTGAATTCAGCCAATGTAAAGCCAGCTTTGTGCAGTAAACATTTCAGTAAGTACTGTAGGGATGTTTGGCAAGATGTAAAATTGTCCTTTTTGAGCACTTCTCGTGTCGTGATGTTAAACATCTTCTGTTGTTTTTGTATGTTTTCAGATACATAGAAGAAGATAATGCTTTGGAAAAGGAAAGGACAGAGGCAGGTTAGAAGTCAAAGAGAAATATTCTTGTGTGGTTCCATAAAATATCCAAGGGATAAAATACTGACATTTGCAACTTGTTGGCAATACCCGCAGGGGATGGGAAAGCTTAAGGCACACTTATTATTATTACAAGTAATAATCAGGGATTAGGAAGTGAGTTCAAGCTACCTTTTTCATTCAGATATTTGAATTATTGTTTTACATTTCAACTAGTGGTGATCATTGTGTTGCATTAAATGGCATTGTAATCTAGACACATCGTATAAAACACTTTGATGTTGAACCTGTTTGAGGGTTGTATTTTGTGTGCAGGTCGTCCTGGTTTTTGTGGCTACTACTCGTTGAGAGTATAGCCACTATGTTGGCGCTTTGTAAGAGTGAGTCTAAGTAGTCGTAATCTTCAGATAGTGTTGGGAATCGCATGGTCGGGCTTCGATTGATAGAAATGCCGTACTGACTGACACCGATGCTTGTTCTTTGCATGTGTTTGTTATCCTGAGAGATTGTATGTGTTATTGTTTAAATAATCAGAGGAATTTGTCCAATTGTCATTCTACCTTACAGTAGTAACCACTCATAGTCGTGGACTACCTATTTCTTTTTTTTACCGTCACATTTACATGTTCTTTTGATCTAACATTTCTTTGCTAATAGAGGTCTCAGAGACCTCTGTCACACAACACACCACACTGCGTGGGCTCGAGGCTGTCACGTGAAATTGAGGCGAGTAGTCAGCCACATGAAGATGGTGGCCAAAACCTGAAATTGCACAGCAGCCAGGTCCTCCCACAATTCCTTGCACAACACAATTAGTAAGCATCTTGCTTCACTCAAATGTAGATATCATCTTCTTCTTCATCATCATCGTCATCGTCATTGTCGTCGACATTCTCACTATCATCGTCACAATCATTGTCATCATCATTGTTATTGTTTTTAGCGTGATATTTGAAACAAACAGTCAAATTTACAATTAAAAATTAAGAACAAATAAGCAAATAATTCTAACTAATTCTAATATTATAAATTTAACATCTTCAATAAGATGAAAACTATTTGAATCTCCTAGCATTCAGTTGTGGCAAAATATACTTGTGGCCATGTGTTCACATGTGTTCCTTTGCTTTGTCGATGGCAACAAGTCATTGATGGGTGTCAATATAATTGGAACAAACTAATTATCAAACTTACACAACAAAGCTAAGAATAGAATGGGTGTGATTACTAGCCTTACCACATGGCTCTTCACATTTTTTTTTTAACAGAAAGGTCAAGCCACTTGAACAGTACAAAACATGCGGTACCAGTACCAATATTCATCAATGGTGTTGTTGTTGTTATTGTTGTTGTTAATAGGTTTCAACAAACCTGATGTGATAAGAGAGGCAACTGCTGCCAGCAAGGATGCACAGAAAGTATCAGAAGCTGTCAAGAAAGCACCTAGTGCTGTGAAGCAGTCTGATTTGTGCTGTGTTTTACTTTAATGCTTAACATACAGTGGGTTCCAAAGCAGCAATTTAATTGTTCATAGCGGAAGCTCTCTTAATGGACAGTCACTCTCCTTGTCAGTTGAACATTTATTCAATTTCTCCATTTAAAGACAAGACAGTGTTATGTCCCTGAAGAGTTTCCACTGAAGGGAGATTTGATTGTAATTAATTGATTAGTTCATTTGTAACACAGGGGAATAAAAAAGAAGGAACAGTTTCAAATCTTGGATTTTTAGTGATATCATAGACATATCTGATTAGAGGAATGTCCAGCACATGGGGAAAGAATACTATTAACCCCTTGCAGCCTTCAGCAAAAGCCTAAGAAGAGATGGACGCATAAGAAGAGATGGACTCCAGTGCTGCTTGAAAATTGCTTAAATTACTAGGACTGTGTTTTCTCACAGGGTGTGGTGAGTGATGTTATGTAATCTGTGAACACAATTTTAGACTTCAAAGACTGATTTAACCAATAGTAATGTCACTGACATCGTAAATGTTTTGATGGGGGTCATGGAAAACGTGGAAGGTTGTGGAATTTGAGAAATGAAATTTATGGGTCTAAAATGGACTATTGAAAAACAATTGAGTCTTGCAAAGTATCTAGACAAATTCTTGAATTAAAAAAAAATTGAAAATCTCCTGCTCACCAGAGTTTTCCCAAATTTTGATCTTTGCCCTACGCTATCAAGATATGTCCAGAAATGCAAGTAATTAGATGCATGCAGACTTTGATAAGCATCACGAAGTGTCCTCTGCCTGCCCCACAGGTCACATGACCTATACCCAGGCCCCGGGAGCGTGTGAGAAAAACATTTTCCACTTATTTCATTCTACTCAGCCAGTGAAAAATTACTCTTATACCGATAATATTGTTTCTAATTTCCTCAGCTCCTTTGCATGAATAGCCTCGGGCACGGATTTGCCCTAACCACTAGTCAGAGTGTTGGTCTCTGGTTTTGAGGTCTTGAAAGTCTTGGATTTACCAAGATTCTATTCCCTTCACTTTCTAGGCCTGGAAAGTCATGGAATTTGAATGTCGGTCATGGAAATGATTCTCACTCTAATGATGTCAGTGAAGTATCGATAAATGGTGTAAACTTTTCAACCAGTCAGATCTATGCAAAACTGAAGTGAATAATAACAATATTGAGAGAAACTCGCAATTATTATTTTCATATTTTCACATGCTTTCCACAGAGGCCTTCCAGGGGGGGGGGATTCTGCTGTGACATTGTCACTAGCTTTAGAGCCAGCAGTAACCAGTTTTGTTACAGACGGTGTTGCTGTCGTACTTCATCACTCTGTAACCCTTTTTCTGTCAGTTCCTGTTGGCTGGTGGTGTTTTGGAAAATGATTGTCACCACATTTTGAGGTTATGTCACCTGTCCTCAAAATCCCTTGCAAGGCCTCTGCACAGGCCTGCTGCCTTTTAATACTCTCTTTGCATTCTGACTGGCTAGTAAAACCTAGAAATGAATTTTAGCTACTTTCATTTATGGTTCTCTCAAGGGTGGGTGTAGTTCGTTCAGAATGCGTTTGGTTCTGTAAGTACTTCAGTTTGGGTTTTTTAAGGGCCGATTTACACAGTACAACTTTTGCTTACAACTGTCATATGCAATTTCTTCTGCACGTGCTGCTTGCACCACCTAAAAAAATGCATACAACTCTTGCTATTGAGCACAGACTGTGCTTACGATTGTCGTAGAGTTTTAAAACATGTTTTAAAATCCTACGACTTTTTGTGTGACATACATGACAGTCATAAGGGAGTTGTAGGTTTGACGAAACAATTTGTGTCGTAGGCCTGTCATAAGCTTGTTGCATGCAACAATGTCGTACCGTGTAAATTGGCCCTAAGACACTCAATTGAAACCTGTTCTATTTGACAAAGCTTGGTATGGGTAAAAAGATGAATTGGCTCAAAAAAAAAGATAGTTCGCTTAAATCATGTAGACCACTTAATACAGTGATAGTAGGTAAGTTTTTTTTTTATTCTTTACCCATGATTTCCAAGCATTAAAGTTTTAAACTGAAATGCAGTGAACTAAAATAAATATTTTCTCCAAGCAATGTAGCTTTACCTTGATATATACATGTACCTGTTGTCAGTGTGCAATTTTGTTTAAAGATATCTATGGGTTAAGTTATTTAAAACAACAGAAACTGTGGATTGCTATTATTTTCACTTCTCTAGTCTCTTTTTTGTTTGCTACAAAGACCATTCACACAAATTAATTGATGTAGAAAAACGTTATATTGAGTGTGATGACCATGGATGATGGGCTTTTGTTCCTTTGCAACCAAACAACGTGGTATTCAATGTTTCATTTCCAAACTTTAAGAGTTGTATTTGGCTCCTGTAATCTGTTATCTTGCCTTATGCTCACTTTCTTGGAAAAGCTCACTTTGTGCAACAGAAGAAAACAAATAACATTGGCAATGACCTGCATAACTGTATTGCACCAAAAGCAGCAAAAATTATTACTTGCCCTAAGGTCATGGCCACAGTTAGTAACTATTGCTTAGTGACTTGTAGTGGCAAGATAATGAGCAATAGAGAACACTTCAATCCACATTTGCCAGACATTTCCATGTGAAAAAAAATTAGAATTTTATGATTCACTAGACTCCTTTTAAAGATTGACATATACCCCTAGGAAGTGGTAGAAAATCTATTTTGTCCTTATTGACAAGTTTAGCTATTGTCATTCGGCACTGATCCTGCAGTGACACATAACGACATGTGCTGTCACAAAGTTCTATTTCAGAGAGAGTTGATGTGGATGAAATTATTGGGTACAGCTCGGTTGCTTTCTCACACAAACCAGAAAAGGCAACTCCCAAAGGTCTTCCATTCATGAAGTACGAAAGAGTTCCTGCATCCATATCAAGTAAAACACCAATAACAGTGGAATCATAAAATGGCTCACAGTATTGCCGCATGTGGCCGTTGTGCCAAGTCTTGCCTTTGTAAGATAAACCCCAGCTTTGGTCGTCTCTTCCAATTAGATCCACAAATTCAAAATCATTTGTTTGAAGCAAAGCTTGCTTTGTTCCAACACCAATCATTATGGATGTGCCGAATACAGAACTCAGTTTAACTTCCCAGTAATGTTGGCCATGGGTAAAAGCTTTGGTGCCACGCACTGCAGCAGTTCCTGTGCTCTCAATCACAGGATCAATGTAGAAACATGCAACTTTATTGTTAAGGCAGAGATACACTGATGGTGATTTATCTTCACTGCTCCATGCCCACTGTTCGTGGAATGTATCAGACCAGGCATGGAAGAAGCCAAGGTCAGAACTTTGTTGATTGGAGAGAAGTCCTGTGATTGAAGTGAGAAAGATCAGTGAATCAGTAAGAACTGTCCAGATGTTGTCGGATGTTTGAGTGGCACGATATAAAAGATCCTGGCCCAGATGTTTCAAAGTGTGAATAACATTAACTTTATCCAGGGCACAAGTCACTATCTGGTTGTGTGAATCTTCTGCAAGTCAACATTTCCATATTAAGCTACTCTGGATACGTATGGTGCGTATCTCCATCATTACATGAGGTAACATGGCAGTCTTTCCTCATACTGAAACTACTGTATAGTGACTTATCCACAGAATAAAGTTATCCAGGCTTTGAAAAACTAGGGCCTGGTGTATCGATTGCCATTGTGGTTCTTGTGCTTTTGAAAAGGGAAGCCCTGCAAGTTTCCAATTAGCTTTTTTGCTCAACTGCATGGAGAGGCGCAACCTACCACACTGGAGTGTGAATGCAGTACTCTTTCAGACCTGCATAAATTGCCCAGATATCTGAGATGACAGGTGTTTTTCACTGAGTATAATAAATGGCAAACTAAGGTTCAGTCATTCCTTTCATTGACAACGTGTGATAAATGCAGGAAAACAAATAAACCAATCATAAATTGGAGGAAATACTTGCAGTCTTCACCAATCCTGGGAAACACATGCAAGGAATTCAGGTGGTCAAGTTTTTGTTTCCTCATTGTTGTCGTCGATGGTTGAGGAGGGGGCAAACAATTTCTAGGCCAACCAATAACGTTGAACCAAAAGATTGATTTTTTTTTTTTTTTTAAAGAGGGATCTCTAAAAAAGTCCACGACTCTATTGGGAAGGCAACTTTCTTCGAAAGCACAGGCTACAACAAGTTTGAATCTTTGTATTCAACACAGTATCATTGGATAGAACCGTGGAGCTCAGATAGCCCTGGAGCCACATTAACAGCAAAACATGCAACTAGTGTAGCTGAGGAAACCTTGGACGGTGTTTGACTCATTTCTTGAAGGACAGATTACAATTTTCGGTCCTAGGGGGCGGCCCGGTTTGTTTTCTAACGATAAACCTTCAACTTGGCGGGGAAACAGTGAGGTACTAGTACCGTTCGATTGTTGTTCAAAACTCACAAAAGATATGTAACAACCGAGCGATATTTAGATTTGCACATGAAGCACTGTTCCTTTATAACCGGTGTTTTGTGTCTTTCCTTTGTGATGCAAGAACGGAGCCCTTTAAACTTGTCTTCTCAACCTTGCGACAGCTGAGCCCTTTATCCGTCAGCACTAATCCAAATATTAATTAACTAGGAAGAGCTAGTGTACATGCACATCCAAGTTTCCGTGATGAAATTCACGATATAAACAAACTTATTAGCCGGGCCATTTTTTGCGTCACGAATCTTCCAGTTCATTGAAAAGGGAAGAAAAGAGAGTGCAAAGCTGAAATGTTGACTCGCTTACCCATTTTGCTGTCCAGCAATCAAACCTTTTTGCTGAAATTTCAAGTTAAAGTGTCTTTCGCGATCTTTGTAGAATCCCTGGTTCAGCTGTCTTGCAAATTTATTGTGAACGTACGTAAAGCAATCGAATATTAGGTTCCCCACGCAAAACGAGACACGAATCTTTTTGTCGTTTGAACCGAAAAGTTTGTTTCTATCGTCAATTGCACTCGTTTCAAGTTCGATGTCACTTCTAAGAATGTGTTATTTTGGTCTTGTACAGAAATAAACAACTTTTCAAACCCTCAGTGATCAACCAGATTAAGTCCCGTGACTGATACTCGAAGGATTTGATTGGTTGCACAGAAGCCGGTCAAACCGGTAGGTCTTGCTTTTTTTCAAGATCTATATTTTCGTAAACAATGCAAACGAAAAGAGAACCAAAAATCCCCGGTTGGCCACAATTTCACAATCAACTGACAGTGTAATTAATTAATTAACTATCATTGTTTTCTTTAGGAAGACGTGACAAGACTTAAGTAAAAATTCAAACGCGAAAATATGCTAGGATATTTGTCCGCGGACGTTATCTGTTCCGAGAAGTTTTCCGAGAGCGTAGCTCGAGGAAAACTGTGAGCTTATTATCCTTCAAATCTTTTTCGCAACGCGCGCAGTTTAGTAAATTGGGGAATATTCTCGGGTATTCCCCAGTTTTAGCTGGGGAATATTCGGTCACGTGACGTGTTTAGACCAATCGCGCGCGAGCGAAAATATTTGATGGACTATAACAAGCAATAGTAGAGATGATCACCTTTATCTCTCATCTGATCTTAAGATGTCAACAGGAACTAACTTCACGGGGCTATGTGGCACGATGCGCGACCTATATACATCATTCACAAAATTTTGCAATATGGCCTCTTTCTACTCGTGTTTATTTTCGTGAATTTGCCCTCTTAGTTAAAAATTGGCATTTCATTCAGGCAGGTTAATTGGCACCGACTGCACCTCGAAACAAAAGATTCGAGACAATTCGAGGGTTGTTGTTTGACAGCGCTTAGCCTCATCTGAACACCAGGAGGGGTTGGGAGAATTCGAGACAGCTATGCAAACCCGAGACGCAGTCGAGGGTTTGCATAACTGTAAAACGAAGCGAGATTGTCAATAAAACTTTGTTCACTATGACCGACGTTTTAGATAACTGGATGCACGAGAGGAGATTGGGCCTGTGTTCTTAGCCCTGTTAAAGTCTACGTGACTTCAAAATATTTTCTTTTGCAAACTTAAAACTCAACACCGTAACTGATATTTTGCTTTTTACTTGAGAGGAGGAGTCCAAGTTATGGTTCCGACAGGGCTACCACCATATACGGTTGGCCTCAAATTTGCAACTGGGGTCTAATGCCGCATGTGTAAATCTGAAAATTAGACTGGGCAGCACAGGACATGCACATAAAAGTAGAGTAAACCTGGGGGTGAACGCGAAAAAAGTGCGTTTCTATTTCAAAGACAACAAAATTCGTTTCGCAGCACTTGTCTTATTTTCTTCGGTGGCCAATGTTTTGCTTATGTAACAAAGCAAGCCTTGCGTACCAGAATGGCGTCGATAAGTGACACGTAACTACGTCCTGCAAAGGGCCTACTGGAGACAAAGAAGAGTTTCTGCCGATAGAGTAAGTTATCAAGAGCAATGAGTTATCAGGGCTGAAAGTTCGGCATGCCTACAACGTTATGTACAAGTAATGCAGGGTTGACCAGAGACTTCTCTAACGGAACATCGATGTCAAACGCGCGACGTAACGGGCCTCGTCCTGATGTCCTGCGTGCGTTGCGTGCTGGGATGGGAAGTTCCGAGTGGTGAGCTGGAAGGGGTTCCGTAAAGAAGTATGGATGAAGTAAGGCCTGAAGAATAATGTGGAAAAAATAATGAATTGATCATCTGGGGTGCATTTTTCTCTAACCGGGCTACTGGTAATTCGGATGACAGAATATAATTTGAATACCAGGGACGCCACAGATAGCCTTTTTCAATAAAACTAAGCACTTCGTGTGAGGCAGTAGCCCATCGCCCAAAGCTTCCATTAGCTTTAGATCACTGAATCAAGACATTCTGGCAGAATGGCCCAGATTGATTTCCGCATGCATTGTCGGCTTTGTTCATAGTTAGCAAAGAACGCCAAAACTCGTTTCCAGGTTTCTGTGTTCTCTTGGTGCCATAATTCTCCCCGTATGTTGAAAAGGAAGGCGTTTCAAGCCATGACCCTTCGCAACTGGTGTGCTCTTTCTAATCTTGAAAGCATGTTGACAGAACAGATTTTCAGAACAAGCAGATCCTAGTTTTACAAATTGCGGTTCGGGCCCGTAAAGTTTTCGGGACTTTCGAAAAACGGGTTCCGTGTTCTTTCTTCTTCTCTCTCTCTCTCGTTCCAGGGGACGGGAAGAACACATACCCTACTAACGAGGATCCCGCCGTCCCCTTCATGGGCTCAAGGCGTTCATACGGGAAAAGGACGCGCCTGGTGCTGTGTATTAAGGCTCAAAGTGTCGGAAACCGAATGTTATAACCAGTTATGGAATTGCACCCATTTTAGGCATCCTACTGATGAACAGAGTAAAAAATATCGGAGGACGGTAACTGTTAATAGTCTCTCGTAGGAGCTGAATTTGGCAAAACGTTTAGAAAACCGAAAAAAGAGAAATGGTTAATAATCAGTCCGTGACGGAAAATGGTAGCGAATAAACTGAAACTTCCATACCTCTGCTGCAGATATTCTCTCTTTTGAAGGATACACCAAAAATCGTTTGAGCAAGTCCACAGCCTGCATGGAAACAAGCACAAGTTAGTTCAGTTTTGGGGTTAGATTTTCATCCCAGCAACTGCACACTCACAAAGAACGAAATATCGCAAGTTTTTAAATTTACTACCATTTGATACCTTGGAAAGTTTTTTGTTTTGTTTGTTTGTTTGTTTTTTTTTGGTAGAGTGCTCCATCTCAAGTAATTTACAGTCAAACCAGGTCAAGCGTACCCCCAAGATTCTATTAAATACCGGTAACTGGAATATTTGAAATTTGAATGCACAAATAGTTTGGTAACATGACTGTTGTGAGAAATACAGATTGCATTTCAAGCAACCATTGGCAACTTCAGTGCTGATAATAAATTAAATATCGCCAATTCGAAACACTGAATTAAATTTCTGTTATGAATGTCGAGTTTCAGTTTTATTTACAGTACTTAAAGTCTTGATTAAATGCTATTTTAGTTTACAGACCTGCTCAACTTGTCCATAACAACTTGTAACGTAACACCGCCTTGCTCACAAGGGTCATGTTCCGAAACAATTAATGGATTCAATTTTCAAATAATCGATTCATTAATGGGATCTATGAGGGTAAGCTTGACCTGGTTCGACTGTAAACCAGAGGACTTGCAATCCATATCATTGGGAACTGTATTGTACAATCAAATCCCCAAACGAATGCCATCTTCGAATAGGCCTTAGGTCCTTGCTTTCATGTCACTTAAAAGGGACCTGGGTGAGAGCTACCATAGGCCCGCTATCTTGGACTTTTTTTCACATGAATGATTTCAAGCTTCTTTTAACACTTTACATTAACCCTTTCACTCCCAGTAGTGCCACTTACAGATTTTACTCTGTCTAACGCCAGACGATTTTACTCGTCACTGGGGCACCCCTTGGGGCTGAAAGGGTTAACCACCTCTCCGTCTGATCAGAAACTATGTCTCCATTAACCCTTTCACTCCCAGTCGTGCCACTTACAGATTTTACTCTGTCTAACGCCAGACGATTTTACTCGTCACTGGGGCACCCCTTGGGGCTGAAAGGGTTAAAGGAAATGTCCTTCTACCGCAGACGCTCCTGAGGCAGATTTACATTGTTAAATAAATTCCTTAGGTGTATGTGTTTTTTCTGGCCTTGTTTTGAACTAGTGGCTTCAGCCCTTGTGGGCTTGTGATTCATTTTGCTTACTAGCCCACTGCCTAGTATCCAAAAAAGTTATTGTCGAGCACTGGAACTGTATGTGCATATCCTTCAGGCGCTACATAATTGAGAACTGGTGATGTGAGAATGGATAGGCAAGCTCAGTTTATACCTCGACCTCCTGTTAAAGAACAATACTGTTGACCCATGTGAAGCCAATAGGAAACTTAACTTTGTAGAATGAGTATAAGTATCATGGATGACTAAGAATTTTATGTTCATAGTCATACAGTACAGTTTGGAGGCCTCCTAAGCTACTTGATTTCAGCTTCAAGCTTTTATTATTTTGTCCCAAAATTTGTGGTTGGAAAAAAACCTTTCACACTTAGATGATGTTGTTTGGATGACTTTCTGCTTTTTGCATTGTGGCATTACCAGTATTTACGATTATGGAAACAACCACAGATGGAATAAAAAAAAAATGTTTCTTAAAAGTTCCTTTTCTTAAAAAGGGAAATAAACATGGCTGTTCATTGTATGCCAAATGTTCCGTCTGTGATTGTCTCCTTAACCGTAAATAATGCCACAGCATGGTGTGAACAGAGCAAACATCACTCATACCTAGTGTCTCAGTATACATGTACCAACGTTTTTATCGTGTTAAACAAAAAATAATTTTGCCCCAGTGCTTCAATCAATTCAATTATTTATTTGTTCACAGGAACAATCAGGTTGGAATTACACATTTCCAGCCTGAATTCCTGAGATCCATCCTTCTGTGAAATGAAGGTCACTAGCACTACATGAATCAAAATACCATAGTTACAATCATACATTCTTAAGAACGACCGATGACTTACATATGCTGCCCTTTTACCTTGTGTAAACTTTGGATTGATTTTCTAAGAGATAAGAGGTTTTCACTTGCATTGGCTTGCTAGATCCAGTACTGCACCATTAAAAAGGATGTAATTAAGAGTGACCTACAACTGGAATGAATGATAAAAATTGTAGAAGATTTAATACCTCCAAAGGTCGCACCGCCAGCGCTCTCCGATGTGCATTCCCTAGCAAAATGTCCAATTTTACCGCATCTGTAGCACTTTGCCCTTGATGACATCGCTAGCTCAATGTATAAACCAAAGCACGCTGACAGATAAAGCACACCAAAACGGTTTAGATTTTCAAAATTAAGCTTAACCGTTGTTTTATCTCAACGTGCAATTAAACCCCTGAGTAATCGCGTGCAACCATTCGAGTGAGGAACGGCACGTTCGCTGTACCCCTGCAAACTAAGACAATACCCACGATTTTCGACATCGTCGTGTACTCGAATACTGCAGATTTTCACACATATATTCAAACAGAGTATAGATCAGTCATACCTGTAAAGAAAATTGAAGAAAGGTTTCCCTTTTTGCAACGGAAGGGTAAAAATATCCACGTGTTTCAAACTGCACGACGAAGCGCGAAAGTTTTGCCGGGATAATGGGCCGTGTCAATGAATGGAATCGTGAATTACCCAGATTTACTTGCAACCTGTTTCACATTGAATGAAAATGATTGTGAAAGTGCGGGCCGGCATCGCAGAGGTCGTAGGTTCGAATCCCGTTGAAGTCACTTGAATCTTTCAAGTGCATATATGAGACAATTGCTTAAATTGTCCAGAAAGTGTGAGGATCACTTCTTCAATTCTGTTTCACATTCTCGTTCCTAGAGTCCATTGTCTGTTCCAATGATCGAACATTTGAAAGTATCCTATTTGATGAACTGAAGAAATGATCCTCACACTTTCAGTTCATTTATAACCCACACTTCAAAATCATTTATAATCCACACTTCAAAATCATTTCATTCATCCTATTTGACGTACTCTTAAATGCAAATGTTTGCCGCTGACCGAATTAAGAAACGTTCGCAAACGCTAGCGTTTCGAAGCGCGTGGTCAGTTGCAGTCGTATCTGTGTAGTGTACTTTAGGAGCATCGTTTTAAAAACAAAAAGCCTTCCACTATGGCGGTAAGTAAACCGACTTTGCTGTGATAAGTGATGATCAGAAAGTGATAATCAGTGGATACCATTGAATTATGGGTTTTTGAATATGACCTCAAATCGGTAGATGTAGGCAAGATGACAGAATTGGCAAGACTTTTCACAGAGAATCTAAGTGAAACGTTTAATCTGACAATGCTTTTTTTTCAAGCTTCAAATAATTGCTGGCCACTGCATGATCTTTTGTCAAAGCATGATGTCACTTTCGTGAAGCAAACTATGTTGGATGTAATATTGGTTTGGAGGTTGTTTGGGAAGACGAATAAGGGTGGCCTGCTGATTCAGTGCCTGATACTCAAACTTTGAACTTCTGGCCCAGTACCGACTGATTGGTCACTTGATGCCAATCATGATTACCCTGCAAGCAATAGATTCTCTTCTCTTATCTGCTTTGGTAGTGAAAGGAGGGAATTAAACCACTGCTAGCAAGCAACTTGTCCATCTTTCTCTCTCATTTTGCTACCAAAGCTGACAAGAGACAAAAATCAACTGCTCACAGGGTAAATCATGATATGCCATGTGACAAATTTGATAAAGGTACAGTGTACCACAATGTTGTTGAAAGCCTGTCAATACAACTGCCGGATTTTCTTTCTGATAAGGGAACTCTACTAACTCTATTAATTTGCGCTGGGAGCATTTGCTTTTCCTGTGATAGGTGTTACAATTTCTTGCAAGCTGTCATGCAATTGGTTTGATACCCCTCCAGAAAACAGTAAAACAAGTGGCACAAACAATGCATCCACCTCTTAATAGAAGAATACTCTAGTATAGCAGAAGATATTATCTTCTGCTAAACTAGAGTGTCAGTAGAATAACTTACAACAGCTGAGCTCCACTATCCATTACAACATTTGCTCTTCACTCTGAAAGTGCTCTAGTCATGGTCTGATTCAGAAGTGCTTGATCAGTAATAAAAAATAATGTGAAATAAATACAGCAGTAATGAGACAATCGGCTGTCCTGGAAGAGGATAGTTTACTAGTTTAAGTAGCATTTACTGTAGCAAGTTTTCCTTGACAAGTTTTCTTAAATCAAAATATCCTTGTCCAAACACTAGCATTCCAGTTTATTGGACAGGGAGACTTGTCAAGGAAAATGGAAGGACTATATTTAATTTGCTTTTTAAGTACATTTATCATGGAATGGCCAAGGCCTTCTTGGGAAATTTGGAACACTCGTGAAGGGCACTAATCAGGCAAAACTTGCATGTGTGTAAATGTGGTTTAATTTACACATATATTTTAGTCACTCTGTTCAATTAAGCTTCTATTTATTAAACGGGGGCTCACACAATCTTGAAAAGTCCTTGAATCTTAAAGGGAGTTTTTGAAAGGTCCTTGAGCTCCATTACTTTCATTCTTGGGAAGGCTTTGAAAAGTCCTTGATTTGTGCAAGTTTTTACTGTAAGTGTGTCAGAGAAGTAGGTTAATTTTACATGTACAGTTAGTTATAAATGCCAAGAGGCTGAGTAATGTTGGACTGCTTTATGCCTCAGACCATGCCCTTAAATCCCAAGCCCTTTCTTAATGCTCTTACTGGTAAACCGGTTATGGTGAAGCTGAAATGGGGAATGGAGTACAAAGGATATTTAGTGTCGGTAGATGGATACATGAACCTTCAGGTGAGTTTCTACATTCTGTCAATTCTTTGCATTTTACTTACTGTACTTTCAGTAAAATGCCAACTGCAGACGTCAAAGTCCAGCTAGTGATTTTGTTTTTTACTGCTGTCATTTATACATGTGGTAAACTGTTATAAACAGAAACTGACAAAGTAGATCAAAATCCACTGATCATAAAGTGCGATGTGGCCCTTTGATCCAGTCTGCTATAGTGATTGAGGGCAGTCAACTGTGCATTTCAGTCTTGTGGACGCTGGATACTGGTTACACATTACATAGCTGGACTGTAGAGGGGTAACTCTTGCAAAAACCTTTTCAAAATTGAATTATCCCAGGCCTCAGTCATTTTAGTCCACTAAACAAGATAGGTAATCCAGTAGGTAAAATAGATATAGTACCGGTATGTTCACTTTTAAATGTGACATCTCGCCATTTACATTTCTATTGTTAATCGTGAAGACTAGTTGAGGTTACGCTTCAAGTAACAGGAGCTGGGCCAAGATGCTCGAAGCAAGGTTAGCGCTAACCTGGGATGAATACCATGGCAACCTATAGGTTTTGATAGCACTTAACCAGTGGTCAGTGTGCAAATCATGCTTCAAGCAACTTGGCCCAGAAAACTAAATTCTGTGTTTTGTTGGCGGACTGTGGATTCTGGCCCCCTCTTTTTTTTCTCTGTTTGTGTGTGTGTTTTCTGCTCCATGTCAGGGCTCGAAATTAACGCTCGCAAACTTGCAAAATGCGAGTCTTTTTGATAGTCTGCGAGTGAACAAAAGGTCCACTAGCAAACCTTTGCAAGTTAGAATCTTCCATGTCCCCCAAAAATTTCCAGAAAGCTGTTCGAACGCAAGAAGGTAGACATCTGAGACAAATGGCGGGCGCTGAGAGAAGAGCATGTTTTGTGTTAGCAACTGGTCAGCAGTATTTCACCGAGTCTATGTGCCATCGGTCTGCGCATTGGTGTGTTGTTTGGGATTTGAAAACAGCTTTCATTGCTTTTTACTAGAAATTTTCATCAAATCTAATCAATTAGTCAGATATTATTTTAAAGGGAAAGGAACTTGATCAAGAATTTGCTAGTGGTTTTACCCGTTTGCTAGACATAGGAAAAATCTCACTGGCAAAACATTGCTAGTGGGCTAAAAAGTTAACTTCGAGCCCTGCATGTATTCCTTTTCACTCAAGTTTACTGCTTCAGCTTGAAATACCTTGAACTGCTTCCAACCCTTTGCCAGGGTTTTCTCTCAACATTGTGCCTGAGAAGTCCTGAAGACACTGTTAAAGTTCAAGACCCCTTAGGAGCAGGTGGGATCCTTTAAAGTTTACTCCTGTTTAAAGCTGGTTTGTCCTTTTGATCTTCACAGCTTGCCAATACAGAAGAGTACCAAGATGGTTCCATGACTGGTAACTTGGGTGAAGTTCTGATTAGGTGAGAGGCAGTTTTATAGATTAAAGACAGAAATGCTCACTAAGGACCTTGCTACATTAGGAATGTTTCTCACGGATTGCTGGTCAGGGCTGAGTTGTTTGAAGCAGGGCTACTGCTAACCCTGGGTTAAATCTCTTTTAAGACCTACAGCTTGTCATGGTTTTAATTGTCCTGGCCCTGGTTGGATACCACTCTCTACTGTATAAATTAGTATCCACTGGATAAGTCAATTTGTTTTGCTGGTCTTTATTCCACAGATGTAACAATGTGCTTTACGTCCGTGGAATTGATGAGGAAGAAGAAGATGGAGAGATGAGAGAGTGAACGACAAAACGCGATTACTCTTTGTAAAATATTTATTTGTGATATAAAATCTAGATGAGAAGATGTTCTTTGCTTCTCGACTGGGAAGTCAACTCTTAGAATGTTTGAAGTACAGCTGTAGTTTGTTGTTTAAATAAATTAATGTCCAATGTGCACTTCTAGGAAAACTTTGTTTAAGTCAAAACACTTTGTAAAGGCTGGTTTTCACCAGCCAGAGTCGCAATCTGAAGAGCACAGCGTCTACAGCATGACCAGCTTGTGAGAATCGAACATCGGAATCGTAAGCAATAGACGTTTCTCCAAAATGGCGGCCGCAAGTTGAAATAAGTTAAAGCTAAAAACGTATAACAGCATTAGAAAGAGCACCTTTAGTTTAGCAATCCTACAATGTTATATCGGCTGAGGAAACGTAAGTTGAAAACTGAAACATTTGAAGACGTTTGTATGACTGGTAGTCTCCCTCGCAGCCGTTTTTTGGATGTCACGCAACGTTCCCCCAAAAGGAACCTTTTGGGGGAACGTTGCGTGACATTCAAAAAACGGCTGCGAGGGAGACTATATGACTGGGGTTTGCATAACTGTCGAGAATTCGCCCAACCCCCCGAGTGTTTAGATGAGGCTATTTAAACACGGACAAAAAGTCCTCTATTGCTTTTATAAAATATTTCTAAAAAATAATTCGACAAATGAAAGAAAATGTTGCTGATTTACTTCTTGATTGAAATAGATTTTCTCGATACACGCTCTGGACAATCATATTTGCTACCCAGCCAATCAAAACGCACATCGGACAACAGATGTGATGTCACAAACCGTGTTTACATACTCTCATCTAAACTCACCTATTGACCAATGAAAGCGCGCGTACTATCCTAAATATTTTATGTACTCTTGGGTCATGATAATACGCACACATTTGTCAAAATTCGTACAAACGCCCGCCGGTCGTGTGCAACTTCCAGGACAGCGGAAAAAGGTTAACAAGCATCTTTTTTGTCTCGAGCTTTCGGATTGATGCCATTAGCAAACATTGATGGGTTACTGCTTGTGCATTGATTAGTTTACAGAAACCAATCCAGTGGCCAGTGGGTAATACATAGATTAAACAACATAAATGCTAAGAGAAAAATCTCAAAGAGGAGAGGAGAAACCAGGATGAAGTGGGGTGGGATGTGAAATTAATTATCATCTAATTTAATGTCGGGCAGTGACAATAAGTTCCCTCAGGAAAATAATAAAAACTCATGCAACACTCACGAGACAATTTTACTGTGAACGTGATGGGATGCTCACCGCACGATACACGTGCGGTGTCGCATCATCGCTTTCTGTATGACGTAATA
This sequence comes from Astreopora myriophthalma, assembly GCA_014634185.1. Classification (NCBI taxonomy): domain Eukaryota; kingdom Metazoa; phylum Cnidaria; class Anthozoa; order Scleractinia; family Acroporidae; genus Astreopora; species Astreopora myriophthalma. Next base: position 1,699,708 of record BLFK01000201.1, on the reverse strand, counting down.
ATGCGTACTTGTTACACCCTGTAAAAGGCTATCTGGGCCCTAAAAAACCTGTGTTTTCCCTTTGATTACAATTTCGTCTCTTTCATTTGACATTTTCTCCCCTTGAAATAATACAGAGAAGAATTTTTATCTCCTTTTCTACATGGAATGATTAAAAAGCACTCACTTTCACATATTTGATCGCTTTGCTGACACGAGCCCGCAACCACTTGAATACGAGGCAGCAGGCTACTCCCTAAATTTATTCGTTTCTTCATGTTCACAACAAAACAAGCGAATCGTTGAGCAAGTCGGTCAGTGAAAAGATTTCGAAACAAGGCGTGTGTTATTAGTTATAAGGACGAAAAAATATCATTCCTGAAGACTAGTTTTGAGTTCAGTCATGGCTTTGGTCCACACAAATTACCCTACAAACCCTTTGGAAAGCTCAAGGTTATCACAACGCGAACTGTTAGCGCGGATTTTCGGCCATCACGACACCGAAGGGGAGCACCACATCGATTATGAGGACAGCTCGAGCGACTCAGGATCCGACTGTGAAATGGAGGAGTGTCATGAAGGTACCATAGCTTTGTGTGTGCTTTTTTTACGTGTGATTGAGGGGGGTATGAAGGATACTTGTTTCGATGAATCTATCACAGAGGTTTTGAAAATGTAAACACATACGCGCAGGAAAGAGCTTGCAAGTGCGCTTTTTTTCGCGACGAGGTAATATGTAGAAGCATCTATAATTAATACAAATTTATCATGTACCTTTAATTCGTTCGTCCATATTTTGTTTTCTCTGTTTAGCATTCGGTTTCTAATGGATAAAATAAATCGCTTTCCTTGCCGTAAGCGTGATATTCGACAAATGTATTCATCTGTCATGCAACAACACAGGAAACCGAACTTTGTACCGAAGCGAGAAAAGAAAATGTTGCTAATTTGCACATGGTAAAGATGCTGACAAAAGCAGCTGTGCTCCGCCGAAAGCAGTATATTTTTCGAGCGATTGTACATCTAACCAGTTAGAAACTAAAAAAACTCCTACATCATTCGATAATTTTCAGTCGCGTTTTCATTTGCTTTGTCGTGCACAAGCTCGAGTGCTAGTGTATTTCAAATTGATATTGTGGTTTTCCTTCACGTGAAAATATTGTGCTTTTCATCGTGTTTTCCATTTCACGCTAGACAAAAATATTCGTTTTCTTTACGAGGACAAAACATGTATGAAGACACAGAAACATTCTTAAATGCAGAAATTAGGCTTTAAGAAGATATTTCCTGTCCTTTACTCTCCTTTACGTTGACGCTTAATTCAGAGGTACCTCTTTGTTGTCAACGCAATAGTAGTATGTCCTTGCGTGCTGTAAATTCAACTTGTCCAAGTCCATATCAAATCATCGTTTCCATTTTTTGGGAGAACAAAATAAATGAACAATCTTTCTTAACCACTCGTACGCATGTTATTTCTTTCTTAAGCAATGTTTTGATTTCATGGGAATTCAAGAGTTTAATAACGCCGTATTTTTAAACTTGTTGCCAGGGATAAAAAGTTAGTTACCGTACGTTCACAGTATTTTAATATTACATCGAGCGTAATACCCTTGATAGTTAGGTGCTTAGCTAACCTTAATTAATTGGATAACTTTTGAGACCAGCGCCAAGCAATGAGATAAATTATTGGTGTACAAGTGTTATTTAGCCATGGGTGGGTTGTTTATAAACTATCATCCGAGATTCATTTTCGTAACATGCAGTAATTTGAAAGATCCACTTGACAGCAGATAATATTGTTTTGAATTTCTAGTTATAATGTTATGTTTAACTTGTTTTAATCTTAATTTTGGCTCTTTCTAAAAGATTGGCAGGACAATGTTGTAAAAAAAAAGAAAAGAAAGACAGAAAACAAGCTTTAAGTGACCACATCCTAATTCCAAATGAAGAAAAGTGCTGTATAATGGCTATGCTATCCAATAATTCGAATTCATACTAACCAAGGTAAAGGGTGGAAAAAGTATTAAAACACCAAGGGACAGAGGATGGTTATGTAACAATGCTTAGTGCATGTATTTGTCACTTATCAAAGCCTTGCACTAGTTACGTAACAAATTAGTCACGTAACAAATTTGTTATCAGGAAGTTGAGTGTGTTAAGCTGGCAGTTTTGTGGCCTCACTTGCTCCTTGAAAACTTCCTTCAGCAACTGATACCTGAAGTTTGAAAATTGCATTAATCTTAGGTAAAATTACCCACCCTCAACCATATTAATTGTTATTCAGTAAAATTCACAAATGGTAGTTATGTGGAAATAGAGTTATTGTAAATTTCTGGATTTGAGGAAATATTTTGAATTTTACCAGTTACATTTACAGTATAATTATATTGAAGGCTTGCACTAGTTACGTAACAAATTAGTCACTTAACAAATTAATTATCAGGAAGTTGAATGTGTTAAGCTGACAGTTTTGTGGCCTCACTTGCTCTTGAAAACGTGCCTCAGTAACTGATACCTGAAGTTTGAAAATTGCAAAATCTTTGGTAAAATTACCCACCCTCAACCATATTAATTGTTATTCAGTAAAATTCACAAATGGTAGTTATGTGGAAATAGAGTTATTGTAAATTTCTGGATTTGAGGAAATATTTTTAATTTTACCAGTTGCATTCACAGTATAATTATATTGAAGGCTTGCACTAGTTACGTAACAAATTAGTCACTTAACAAATTAATTATCAGGAAGTTGAATGTGTTAAGCCAACAGTTTTGTGGCCTCATTTGCTCTTGAAAACGTGCCTCAGCAACTGATACCTAAGTTTGAAAATTGCAAAATCTTTGGTAAAATTACCCACCCTCAACCATATTGTTATATTGAACAGCTTTCATTGAATAATTTTATATATTTTTAGTAAACATCTTTAAAACAGCTTTTAGCAAGTGTGAGCAGGGTTCTTGCTAAGATTTTTTAATAGGAGGATAAAAGACAACAATACCAGGTCACAGTTCATCATTACTTGACTTCCATCAACGTAGCTGGTAAAATGTACTTGAAAAGCCAGTAAGAATAACTGGTTACCAGCTCTTAACAAGAACCCTGGTGAGACAGAATGTCATGGATGACCTAGTTTAAAGGTTGTTCCCCTGGATATGTACATCTAATTAAAAACACTATTTTCAGTGAACATGGCATGAAAAACTACTTAAAGTAATTGACATGTGTAAATGCTGACTATGACAAAGAAATTTTAGTAGTCAAGTCCATATTTATTATATTTCAGCTGCAAAGAGGGAGAAGTACATACAGTTAGAGCACCTCTTGGTCTACTACTAATGGTTGAGCTTCCTTCACCATGTCAAGGCGCAAGTCTTGACGAAAAAGGAAGTGTTTTTGAGGTGTGAAGGTAAAGTCCAATAAGTCCTTGCCGACTTTCTCGTCATGTCAGTGTAAATTCTGCTTTTGCTTTGTCTCTGTGGTGAGCTTTGCTATTTTGCAGGTAGTCTTCATTTATAAGTTAAATTGTGAGTATAAATAAAGATGGTGTTGTTGTTGTTGCTGTTGCTGTTGTGGCTTTACTTTCATGTCTGTGTTGTGGTGTTGTGTTAGTTTAGGTTGGTTTATACACTTTGTCTATGGTTTTTTGCTGGCAGTTTGCCGTATCTGCAGGCACGACAGCATCAGAATGCAAATTATATCTGTATTTGGATACCAGATTTTCAGCCATCTCAGTAAATGAAAATTGGCGTGATTAAAAAAGGTCTAGCTGTTGCAATGCACTCAGGCCATCTTTATTAAATTTACTATCAATGATTTTCAGTTGAGTAAGGCACCAAGGAAGTTTGGTGATGAAGTTTTGATGTTCAAATTACCATGTTGTCAAGGGCAACTTGCTCCATTTATTCCGGTAACTTCCTTTGTGCTTCACTCAACTGAAAGCCATAGTACACTGTAGCTGTTATGATCTGGTGACAAAATATGCAGTTTGTGCTCTGATATTGTCAGGCTGATGAATCTCTAGTTGATTAACTGATTTGGTTTGACAGAAAAAAATTCAGTATACACTTGTTTCACACATTTTTTCATGGAGGTGTTTGAATTGTGATTTGTTTGTTTAATTGTAAGCATTGTGCAGCCCATGTGAAGGCATAATATCAGTTATTTTCCACAAGTGGTTGTTCTTCCTTCTCCACTTGAGACTCAATTGAGTCTTGATAAAAAAAAAGGAAGATATGCCTCACACTAAATGACAAAGTATTAAATGCCCTGTAAAGGATGTACACTAACTGTACTGTAAAAAGTGAATTTTTATACCATACAATTGTGCACCAAACAGTGATAGCATTTTGTGTCCGTGACATAAACCTACACTACCATTTTTCTTAATCATTTTAGTGTTAATTCAAAGTGGATATTATTTGTTCAACCACATTCACAGTAATTTAAGAGAAAATGCTGATGTTTATTTCCTCTTTGAGGCCTCCTTTTGCTTCTCTATGCAGTTCTCTCTCCGCAAGCATTTAATTCCTGCAAGCCACCCAACTTCTACAATGTATTCTGTAGTTTAATTGGCACACAAGCTTGAATGACAAAGCATAAATCATTATTGTTTACTCGGGACATTGGTTTCCAAGTGAGTGTAAAATGTGAGATTAAAATATGCTTGCAGGAACATGTGTTTTTGTTTGTTTATTTTTTCAGATTTTGCAAAAATGATTTGCACCTTTTTTTAGGAGAAAATTTACAAGTGTAAAAGAATGTGACACCTGCTTACCCTATAAAAGTGTATATGAAAGTGTAACCGGTATGTTGTGCACTTTGTTCATTAGATTATGATTGGAAGTGGGATCCAGAGACACTTTCATCATCGGTGTGCCTAACACGGGGCAACAGAGAGGTGCTGTTCCACCCCGATTACAGCTGTGGAACTGCGGCAGCCAGAGGCTCAGAGCCTCTAACACAGGGAGGTGAATACTACTGGGAGATCAAGATGACCAGTGCAGTCTATGGTACTGACATGGTAGGTCATGCAGTCCATTGTTCTGGAGCAGTTTAATGGACAACACTGCGGCTTCCTGACATTAAAATGTCATTGTGAACAAGCTTAACTCTTTATTACAAGACCATGGAACAACCATATTCATTTTACATTGGTTGATCAGAAAAAGACAAGACAGACTTTTACAAAATGCTTGTTATTGACAAGTATTGTCCTTGACTTACTGGTATATACGCGGGATGCTGACTCTAAGTCAACGACAACTGCAGCATTCACAGTGGCAGCACTGGATGTCATGCTAACACTGACATGCAACGACTTATTCTGACTGGTGACATACAAAACAGTTGTAACAGACATCGTGCTCTTCAACACAATTCCCATCGAAAGCATTAACATCGCACAATTCAATACCTACAGTTGTTTACTGTTTTGGACACAGTACAAGGCAGCATTATCTACAGTTGACAAGAATGAGTTGTGACATGACAGTATCCTTGAAGAGAATTATTCATTTATATTGATTACTTTTACCCTGAAATCCCTGTTTAAAGCCTGCTCTTCCACCAGAGCTGTGCCCTTTGCAGTTGAGCGAGTGGCTGAGGAGTCTTGGCCTAAGTCAAAATAAGAAATTACATCAGGAACAGATCAACTTGTTCAGTGAGGCATGTACTAAAACCCGGAACACCGAAAGTAAAGCACATGCACCTGAACCACCGAAACACCGAAACAGCCATTTACAAATGCTAACATTAGGCCTAAAAACTTTTGTTTAGGCCTAATTAGGCCTAAACATTCATTAAAGCTAACCTTAGGCCTAATTAGGCCTAATGTTAGCATTTGTAAACAGCTGTTTCGGTGTTCCGGTGGTTTCGTTCCGGTGGTTTCATTTCGGTGTTCCGGGTTTTGGTACATGCCGTTCAGTGACCTCAAGCCAAGCTTTAACATTCACCATTCATTACTTCATCGCTTTTTTCATTTATCGCTTTCCCCCATAGAGAAACTGGGCAATAATTTCTCCTGGAAAAAACAGTCTTTGAATTGGATTACTGACATCACAAGCAAGCTTGTTTGAAAACCCCTCTTCAGTCAAATGTAAAGGGCTCAAGCGGGTAGTTGAAAGAATAGTTTTAGATGCTAACGTATGTGGTTTTGTCCTCAAAACAGATGCTTGGAGTGTGCACAAGTGATACTGACATCACCCAGTACAAAACCTCATTCTGCAGCCTTGTAGGCAAAGATAGTACAAGCTGGGGCTTATCCTACATTGGCAATTTTCATCATAATGGAAAGACCCACAATTACACCTCAAGATTTGACCACAGGGCTGTAATTGGAGTGCATCTGGATACTTGGCATGGAAATTTGTCCTTTTTTAAGGACAATGAGCCACTTGGTGTGGCTGCTAGAGGACTCACAGGAAAAACCCTCTACCCTGTTGTTTCATCAACTGCCGCGAGAACAAAAATGAAATTGCAATGCAGTTCTTCTATATCGTTTTCATTGCAGTACCTTTGTTGCGCCACTATTGGTAAAAGCCTTCCAAGTCTCGATGCACTGAATTCTCTGCCCATTCCTCCTGGAATCAAGCGACATCTATGCAATGAACTTGATTGGATCTTCAAAGTCCATTTGCCCTCAAAGCAATCTAGCTAGCTGTGCAAAGAAATTTGAGATTATGCCTTTAAAACACTGATGACTGAAATAATTTGACATTTCAAGCAAGAAACTTTACCTCTGCAATAATGTGCTGGAAGTTTAAAGAAAATCAATCGCCTCAATTCATTAAATATTTGATCTTGTATGCCAATGAGGTCCACAGTAGTTATATAATGTGAAAGTAAATATGACAAGTTGTTGTGGTTAATATTTCTTTTGTTTGTGCTGCCTGCAGGGACTTCCTCAGTCCAATTAGAGCAAGATACCGTAATTAGTTTACTGTATTATTCATCTCAGAAAAAAAATTGTATACAAATCTTCAAGGTAAGATCTTTTAGCGGCCTAGTGAAAGCATGAGACAAGTGTTTACATTTTGGAAAGGTGAATAATATTTTGTCTCATATACCCATGGCAAGTTGGCTTTGGGATTTTGGAGCTGTGCTTATTTAAGAAGAAAATTCAAGAGGGTACCAGTGTTTAAATTAGAAGACTTGAAAATGATATTTATTATCATTGGATAACTTTTTTTGACTTTTATTTACTAGTGTTAAATTATGCTGTGTAATATTTTCAGGTTGTTTTTTAGTATTGCTGTTTGGCTCCAGCTGGAGGGAGGTTGATATTGCACTAAGATGTCAATGAAGATTAATTTTGGTAATATTGGAATATGATTCAGTATTTGCAGAGTTGGGGTTACAGTCAGTATGTCATTTTTCAGAGAAGTCAGACACCAGAAATGAGATAAAATTATTGCAATTGAACAAAGATATTTTTATTTGATAAGTTGTGGTTGTCTTGAAATTAAAGCTTGTTCTGTGTAAATACTGTAAAAAGAAATTAAATGTTAAATATTGCTAGCAAGATGATGCTGACCAAAGTGTATGTGTCCATGACCAGCAATCATGTTTTGTGTTCTTAAGCGACAAAGGAAAAGGACATCCCAGTAACAGCTTTGCTGAGAATAGTCTGGGTTCCAGATTAACAGGCCATTTCCGACCTTTTTTAAAAGCAAGTCTGTTCAGTGCAAAGTCTCTCATAAATGGAAGTTTTTATTGATATGCAAAGTAAAACACATTACAATCAAAAAACGTTTGTACTCAGACTCTCTTTGAAGAAGAGGCTGACGCAAAATGGCCTGCGGCTGAAATTTGAAGTCTATTAAACTAGCACACTGACACTGAATGTGTGGTTTTTCATACAACTACAGGCAAAAGCAAGAAGGGTTGTATGAAACATTCCACAGTGTAACATGCAGTACTTTGTAATGAGCAACATCATAGAGAGAAAAATTGCAGAAACCAAGGTATAGACAATATCGTGCAATGATGAAGTCTTTGTGACTATAGTTCTGACTATAGTTCTATAGTGACTATAGAACTATAGTTCTGACTATAGTTCTATAGTGACTATAGTTCTGACTATAGTTAGTGACTGACATCAGTTCCACCCTCAGTGAAAGTCGTCTCTACAAGTCAAACCATGCCATTCACTGTACCTGACCAGGGTTCTATCTAGGATTTATCGTTTGGGGGAGAAGTCCCGAGTGGCTGAAGGCCATGAGCTTCCTAGGGGGGTCTAGGGCATGAGACACAATTTTGAGAAATGTTACAGTTGTATTTTATATTTTTTCCGATATAGTTACTTATATACTGTAATGATAATATTTTTTTTTTTTTTTTTTTTTTTTGGGGGGGGGGGGGCTCCACCCCTCAAATGCCCCAGATAGAATCCTGCTGACCATGCATCTTGTTAGAGAACTAGAGCAGTTCTCAAATGAGCATCATGAAAACAAAACCAATCACCTACTGGGGGAAAAATACCCTTCAGCCAAGCAACCTCAAAATGAAGTCATTCTCGACTTGGTTCAACTTCGAGCCAATCAAAATGCAAAGCAAATCAGGTGGGTCAGTACGCAGCTATTACAACGTCCCACGTGATTGGCTCAGAAAACAACAGAAGCAGTCAAAGAAACAACAGAAGCAATGAACCCTAACCCTAAAAACAATAGAGCTGTGTCCTAAACGGATCCAGTGAAATTAGAGGTTGTAAACAGCTGCGTGGTATCTGCAGCTGGCACCAAGTCCGGGTAAACAAGAGTGATTAATTGAGTCGCAATTGGTTTTAGTTTTGTGTCTGATCAGTTCAAAAGCTGATGTTTTTTTTTTTCAGTTTTTTTAATTCAATCGTAGAGTAAAGCAAGCACATAATTTTATCATTACTGTTGGTCATTTAAATTCCACCACATGTCAGATATGTGCAGTCCATGTCAGATATGTGCAGTCCAAACGACTTAATTTGAGTCTTCAACATAAAGGTGTGACACCCATGGATACAAAAAACAACATCCCTGCAGGTATTTGTGAATATTTTTAGCCAGCAGCCCTGGTGAATTAAAAACTGGACTATTTTCCCATTGGCTGAGATAAATGCTGTTTTCAAGTAATAACTTTACCAGATCCTACTTTGGGTTCATTAACTTGAGTACTGCTGCTGGACCGGAGACTGGAGCACCATTTGTACGGGGTTATCCGAGCCACTTTGAGGTCCAATCACTTTTTTCTCCTCGGTTATTTGAAGACCCTGATCATGACTCTTGGTGTGACAGTCGGAGCCAAGGCTCCAGAGGTCAAAGTGAATTTCAGTCACAGGGATCATCACGCAATCTCTACATTGCGTGACAAGGCAAGGCCTAACACCCCTTAGGGTCTGGGACCGAATGTGTACCACACAAGATGGCGGTCTTTTGTAAGGGAGGACTTGTCGGAAGTGCTTTGCATTAATTGAAAATTTGGTCATCGCGGTAAAATATTTGCACAGCATATTAAAAGCTTGCTTTCCCACAAGGAAGGCAACCATGTCGACTACAGTGGTTACAGAGCAAAACGGAAACATGAACGGTAAGTGAGCGAAGTTTGCAGACGGAGGTTCTGCGCCAAGTGTTCAGGAAGTAGCTTGTTATGATCGGTGAATTCCTTTTATATTGAGGCAATTGTACCGTAACTGAACTACGCTATCGCTTGCGTAATTTCATGGAAGAAAATACAGGGATACAGTACTTGAGACTAGGCAAAAGAAAGAATCCTCTCGATTTTTGATGTCCACATGCGGCGGATGTCAGAGCAAATGAACTGTGGACAAACATTTTAATGTGTATCCCTCGAGTTTCATCTCCTCTGACAGCAGCTACGGTGCTATACATGAAGAATTAACTGTCATATGCAACATTCAGTCTGCTTTTTGAAATCGATAAAACTCCATGAGAACGTGAAAGCGTTTTTTATCCTAAACTTCCAGTGGTAACTTAAAAATGCTGATTTCTTACCCTTGATTGTCGAAAGTGAATCTAATTTTTGTGAGCGATGAAGCCTGATACCGTCACTGTACTCAATGTCTCTAGCGTTCTAGCAATAGGATAATTATCAGACGAGGAGGTCTCGATCAATAGCATTCTTTCTTGTGCAGGCATTCATGTTGGGAAAAAGATTCACAGACCATACCTTGAATTTTCATTTACTTCTCAAAATGCTTTTGATCAAATCTCATAAAAATTATAAAATTTGACACCAACATTTCCCATAAAATCCCTTGTCAAAATTATGTACTGTATGAGTACTCAAGAATTTCTTTGAAGTGACCATCTTTTCAGTGAATTTCCTGTTGTAGGGTGGTCTCTGACAGAAATCTGCTACTAATGTGTCTGTTATTGATAATGCAGTAAGCTGAATTAATACACACAGATGACATCATTTATAACAATCTTTCTCTTTCTTTAGTATCAAACAAATAGTTTCCATGTTGCAGTGCATCTATTCAGTGGTAGATTACAAAAGAATTGTCAAAATGTAGAATACACTGGTCTAAATGGCTCCTGTACCAATTGTTTATTTCAATTGTTTGCTTTATGGTGGCTGCACACCAGGAAGTTGTGGTTATCATGAGATATGGTCTTACCCTCACGGAATTCTGAGCTTGTATGAAAATGCTTGCCCTTTGCCCTTCATGTCCAATGAGTTAATTATACTAGTATGGGAGAGATTATTTTTTTAACTTCTTATCAGATGCCTTGATTTTAATTTGTCCCGGTTCTTAACTTGTTGTGTTGTAGATATTTCATCATAATAGATTGGTCATTAGCAATCAAAATTATGTGGCTTTGTCAATAAAAAAATTAGGTTTTTTCACATTCTAGGACAGGACTTTTCATGACCTCTTATTACTGACAGACATATTATCACACCTATTGTATTAAACAATGAAAACATGTGAAAATAAAGGCTTCTTTGAGGCATCTAAATTAGTGATTTGAAACAATGTCAAAACAACCTTGTTTTTAATTTTAATTATTGATTCTAAAATGAGCTGTTTTTGATTGTAAATTCAAGTTAAATTTGTGCTCTTGGGTTATTTGAGTTATGGCTGTTAATTGTTTTAGCAAGCTTAAGTTAGTTTGAGTTTGGGGAAATTCTGTCACCTCATTCATAAACAACTGATAGCAGTTATTTATTATTACTGTGATTTTAATTAAAGATTGAAGCATTTTATGGCACATTAAAAAAAAGGAAAACTTAATAGGAAAGGTACATGTATTTTTTGGCTAGGAATAATCTTGAAAGAAATGAGATGTTAAGTGTTCAGCCTGGTAACTAGTGAGATTGATTTTTTTTTTTCTAGAAAGACGTAGTCATACTTGAAAAAAAAAAAGGAAAGAAAAGAAAAAGAATGTGAACTCTCCTAATAGGAGTCCAACCTATGACCCTCTGATTTTTAGTTCAGATGCTCTATCACTGAGCTAGAGGAGACTCATCAGAACAAGGTTATTTTAAAAACTAGACCTGTTCATATGGGACAATATTATCTTGCATACTGCTAGGATTTGAATGTCAACATGTGGTATGGTTGAACGTAATGAGCTATTATAAGCCAGGTTCCCACTTTTGCAATCATCACAAACATAAGCTTATCTCTACAACATTCCCACACTTAAAACAAGCACAAGATAATGAGGCGTACGCAAGCATAGTGACAGCAGACGAAATACAAGTAACTGTTAATTTTAGTGCCTGTGCTTTATGCTTATTTCATGTCTCTTACCTCTTGTGAAATATAAGCGCAAGTGTGAGATAACCATGAGATAAGCACAAGCTCAAGGAAGGAAACAGTTTCTTCTCTTGTGCTTCTTCTTATGCTCATCACACAAGTGGAAACCAGGCTTAAGTGTTCAGCCTGGCCAATTAGGTGAGAATGTTCTCCTGGAAAAATGATGCAGGCATATTCTGAAAAAAAAAATCTGAATTCTCCTAACAGGAGCCTTATTATAACACTGTCTCAGCAAGTAACCCCACAAAGAACTTCAGAGACCCTCCTGACCTCTCTGTCAGTCAGAAACATGGAGTTATGTATAAATTATGTACAGTATTTTTACTTACCAGTAATCTACAATCACAGACTTTCATTACCTGTGGATAGAACATTTTTAAACTTCACATGAAATGTATAAAATTTTTTTACACATTTCATGTGAAGTAGTGCTCTTGTGGGAAATGTCAATAATATTTTATTTTACACCAAAATGTATTTCTCATTTAGGCCATGGTATTGTGTTTATAACTTAAGGCCAGTTTTAGAATAAGAATATAATTGATAATTAATCTATTAATTAAAAGTGCTCTGTGAGGCAACATCATGAGGGAAAAATCATTGACATGCTACTCGTGCATCCCAGGTTCCACAGCTACGTGTATACACCCACAACAACTCATTCATTGTACTTGCATGCATAAAATGTTGAGTTAATTAAAATGATCCGCCTGTATGTCAGCCACACAAATTTTGCTTCTTTTTTTCTTTCTATTCTATTTTTAGGCAATTACATGTACCATCACTGACACTTCCTTTAAGATTAGGCTTTTGTTTTTCTTGTTTTTTTACACTTTCATGTACCAGTAACACTTAATATTTAATTTTGTTCCGTAACTGTACTGACATTCAATTGTTGGAATTAAGGTTTGACACCAAAAGAGGAGGCACTTCTAATGGGAATCAGAAAAAGAAAGTCAGAGTTGCTGATTGAAATTCAGGTAATGAAATAGAATTCCTTGACTACAGTGGATTGCTGGCAGTCTATTGCAAAATGCAGCACTGTGGTTGATCATGGAAGTGAGATTCTGGAAGCATAGACACATATAATGAAACAGAATAGCATTTGAGGGAACAACGTGTCACAAGCGAGAACACAATCGCTGACAACTGAAAGTGCCTATGCAGCGAAATTTGTTTTTACATATTTTTGAAGTATACCGTTTGAAATACACGATTCCAAAGTTTTATATGTTTAGGGTTAAAATCGACGATTTTACAAGCCTTCAAAGTTGTGCCATTTTGTCCTCAAAAATGGTATTCGAATTGTGCGGCCAAAAGACCATGTTACAAGAGCCACTGACGTCATTTTGGTGCCAGAAGATGAATTCAGTATGGCGGAAAGTAAGGCAGGCAAGAGACAAGGAGGCCGATATTGCGTCGCTGGTGCTCCCAATCAGCCAAGTTGTCAAAACAGATCGTTCACGCCGGGCATCCGCATGTATAAGTTCCCCAAAGATCCCAGTTGTGAAAGTTTTGGCACCCAAATGACGTCACGTTAAGATGTTTTGGACTTAACTCGGACCCACTCCCTTGACCATTTTTGAGGGCAAAATGGCTCAACTTTGAAGGCTTGTAAAATCGTCAATTTTAACCCCAAACATATAAAACTTTGGAGTTGTGTATTTCAAACAGTAAAATATATGAAAAAATTTCGCTTCATAGGCACTTGAAGGGACGATTGAAATAAACGACGGTGTTACATTTGTGATGTTTTGCCAGTTGACTGTACTACTTTATGGAGAGGTCAAAACATTGTGCTGCACAATCCTATTGTGCAATCCTGAGTTGAGCAATAAACTCACCTATTAAAAGAAAATGGCATGCACTTAAGTTGTGAGTTATTTCCCCAGGAGGAGCTCGGTCGGTGTGGCTTTATAGGGGATGTATTGTCAACCAGTAGGGCATGCATGGTGGTTTCGTTGACTTTGTGTTAATTTTATGTAAATTCAAACTTTCAACTGCTTTTCTTTTCACTTTCTTTTTTAATACAGCGAATCAAGGCAGAGATTGCAGAGGTATCAGCTGAAATGGAAAGCATAGATGCCCGGGATATTGGGTAATAAATTAATTAAAATTAATGAAACAAAAATGCACACTTCTAATAGTAATAAGTTTCATAGTGGGAGGCCTGTATACAATGGAACTACTGTATCCTGATTCTTTATCCAGCAATCAAACATTATTTGGTTAAAACAGTGTGAAGGTTTGAAGAACAAAGAACAAAAGAGGGGTACATTTTATGACGTGTCAGGCAAGTTTTAGTCTGGTCAAGGGGGGTAGAGGTTGGTAGGATGTTAATGGTTAATATGACACAGAGGAATAAACATGAGGCAAGGTGTCTGAAATGAATTGTCGTAGGTGTCTGCTACATGTATGTCTGAAGGCAGTTCATCTAACAAACCTCACCCCTTACTTAGTAACAACTTTCTTGAGAGCCATTTTTGGCTGAAAACCCTGAAACTTCAAGTAGCATTGGGATCTTTTCCCAAATTATTCTTTTAACATACAACCCACAGAATGCATCAGTTTTTTTATTACTAATGATGATGATAATATATGAAATTTTCATATATGTGAACTGTGGATACATGTATGTGATGAATTGAAGACTGGTGTGCAGCGTAATCGCACGGTCATGGATTCCAGTCCTATTCGAGAATGGTTTATTTTCAGGCTTCCTTGCAACTACTTTAAAGGGAACCTCCAACAAAACAAGAATTTAAGTTTAAAACATTGAACATAATGTTTACAATCAAAATTGTTCAATCTTTTTCCAATGGAAGTGTTTGGTATCCGAAATAGACAAATTTCAAAAACGCTTGTTTTGGTTTTTAAATTTCCCGGGCGCTGCCATTTTGAATAATTGTGACATGTAATGGTTGCTTTATTGTATTCACACAAAGAGCTTTTGTTTTGAAAAAATAGGGCAACCATTACATGTCACAATTATTCAAAATGGTAGCGCCCAGGTAATTTGAAAACCAAGCAAGCGTTTTTTAAATTTGTTTATTTCAGATACAAACGCTTCCATTAGAAAAAGTTCGAAAAATTTTGATGGTAAGCATTATGTTCAGTATTTTAAAGTTATATTCTTGTTATAGTGGAGGTTCCCTTTAAGTTGCTTGATTCATTGCAGTGATCACTTCTCAATTCATAATCAAACTTACTGATTTAAAATATTGTCTTCAAAAACTTATAGTTCTAAAGATGATCCAAGGGCTAAGCAGTTGTCTACGGGTAAAAAGAAGTTCAACATTGACCCCAATAAGGTGGGTTAATAATAATAATAAAATTATTACCTTGTAGTGTGCAATAGTATATCGGGCTTTTAAATTAAATTGGGTATGTCACATGTTTGCAAGCAGGTCACTATCAGAGTTACCTTAGCAAGGGGGTCAAAGATGGCCGGGGTTCACAATGGTTTCAAAGTATTTCAGTGTAGGTTTTTACTGTTCCCTCTGGGACAACGTATATGTGGTTTGCACAAGTAACTACAGGGGATTAACGAGGTCCTCCGTCAATGAGTAAAATCATCTGGCATTGGACAGAGTAAAATCTATAAAGTCACTTTTTGGGAGTGCAAGGGTAAAAAGGGCAAACCGGTAAAAAGTTGTCCCTGGTAGGTGAGTTGTCCATTAATTACTGACAGCATTTACAAGGCAGCAAGGGTTACCCTGATGCTAGGCCCAGGGTAATTCCTGACCAGCACTAGGGTTACAGATCCTTCTTGGGAAAAAGGTCTGAATCAGTGGAGACCTAAAACTCCTGATGCCATTTGTTTACTTCAGACCATTTTGCTGTGCTGGTCATTTACTGTCTTTTGTTGTCATGGATGTCAAGGCTAAACTGATCCGAAATGGATTGAAAATTCTCACACCTCATCTTGAATAAATGGCCAAAAAAAATTATTTACTCTGCACTGTATATTGTGTAATGATCATCCTCTAAGAAATGGTCATAAGAATTAATGTTTGTACAATACCGGTAATAATTATTTTCAACAAAAAGCAACAAACATCAGTGGCATGGCCCCTTTAATATTAGTATGTTCCTTGGAAGGTTGCATATTCAAGACAGGCTTGAGTTTGGAAGGGTGTCTCTGTGGGAATGTCAGATCGGCTTGTCGATATCAAACACCTTAAAGTGTTAAACTAAACAACATCCTTCCAGTAACGTTCAAAACTGTTAGGTAACAGGTAACACTACTGAACTGATCACTGCCATCACACATAACATAAAGTGCTTTTGTCCGTCCACAATAATGTTATATAGATGAGACACTATTTAGCAAATTATCTAAAGCTGCACCAATTGAAATTTGTTTAATTGACAGTTATAACATTTGGTTTGCACCTCAACAATTTGTTAAAATAGATTTGATTGCCTATTTAATCATTTGAATTCATTGCTTGTGCCAACTTGTTTTTTTTCAGGGATTGGAATACTTAATATCTAATAATTTGCTGAATAACACTCCAGAAGATATAGCTGACTTCCTATTCGGGGAAGAAGGACTAAATAAGACAATGATTGGAAATTATCTTGGTGAAAAGTAAGTTACACATTTTGTCTGTGGCAGAATATGTCTCCCTCTAATTGAAAGGTTGTATGTGTTGTAGTTCAAAAATGAAATTCACATTAAAATGATTTAAGTTTTAAAAACTGGTTTGATACCCGTGCTCCTTTGTCTCCTGATCTTCAAATAAAGTAGGTTGGGAGACAAAGGCAATAAAGAATCGAGCCAGGTTGAAATCATTTTAAATGTGGCTACTTAAAATCAAGGTTAAATAAAAACAATGCTGGTCAGTGGTCCCCCCCCTGAACTGGCTTGGGGACAGCCCTGAGTTTTGCAGCAGGGAGCTCCTTGAGCATAGTCGCATTATATCGGATTCCCTGCTGGCCATCGCACAGCCATTTTACTTGGCCTATTCAAAGCTTTTCACGCTCTCCACCCCCTTATATGGTAAGTATTGGTTTGGTATTCCACTGATTGTTTCAGTGTGATGGTGCCTTTGGTGGTGGCTGCTCGACAGGTTTGTCAGTCTTCCCCCAACAGATCACTTCCTGACTCCACCAACCTTAAGACACCAGCTCCCAAGCTCATCCGTAGTGTTGATGAGTTTAACCTGAATGCTATTTTGCACCACAACACATACAGCAGAAACGATGGGTCCAGCTAACCTAATAAGCACAATAGAGCAGCTTGCATCCTTACCCAGTCCAATGAAATTAGAGGTTTTAAAGAGCTGTATGGTAAAAAAGTACTTCCTTGACCACTCCACTTGAGGGGCTTCTAGGACCAATGAAACAAATTATACAAATGAAAATAGCAGAGTTTAAGAATCACTACTGGAAGGCAGACCAGTTGGCTTTTTACGAGCGCAGCCCAGGAAGGGCTCGAAATTAAAAAAAAAAAAAATTGCTTAGTCGTCCTTTGGCACCTAAGTGGCAAAAAATAGTCACCAGCAGTAAATGTTTAGTTGCCAGTTTAAATTGAATTTACTATAATGTGGGATATATGAAGTACCTACTTCAAATTCTGCACCAATGGCAAAAAGGAGAAAGGGCATTGTCAAACAACAAAACAGATAGACCATTGTTTATATAAGTTTGCTCTTTTCTCAGCATGAAAGTAAGACTAGACAAGGTAACATAGTTTGGACTTGACCTGTTTAATTTTTAATCTAAATCGTACAAAAATCTAGTCGCCACACCTTGGCAACTAGACCAGAATTTTTAGTCACCAATGAGGAAATGTTAGGCGCATTGGTACCCCTATCGGTCACAATAGGTGGTTTGCAACCAATCTCTAGAGACACAGATAACAATGGTGAAATGTACAATGCTGGTTGACAAACAAAAGGAGCTAATGAGAGATCTATTGTTTTCGTCAACCAACATAGCGGCGGTGACGTAACATGCAAACCACCTATTTCAAGCCTTGCCTGGAGTTGAACTAGGGGTAACCCAAACAACTCCTGCTACTGGTTAGAGCAGGACTTGAACCTGTAACCTGCAGATTACAGGTCCGGCACTGTAACCACTTGGCCATTCCTCCCCTTCTCTTTGGTACCTACATTGATGGGAAACACGTATACTGACTACTGCTTTCCCTGCATCTTAATATTATTATTATTATTATTATTATTATTATTATTATTATTATTATTATTATTATTATTATTATTATTATTATTATTTATCTTTGCTGTCCTCAAACGTAATTTCAAACACAGGAAGAGAAGAACTACATTACTTGCAAAAAATTTCAGACTATTTTAATTTCGGACAAAAATAGCGTCCGAAAATAAAACCGTTCGAAATTTTTACAGTATAGTATAAAACTTTAAAAGTACTTTCTGGGCGACGGCATCACATATTCAAAGCCAATATATGCCACATTAAGCTTCAAAGCCCTTAGCTCCCTTTCTGGACCAAACTCTATTGTTGAGACACTGCTTGAGGCATAAGCTTGATTGAGTTTGTGTTATTTTCTCGTTGGTGTATCCGGCTGTAAAACCTTGAAGGCACAGTAAAACTATCATTTTCACAGATTTTATTTCAGTCTAATTCATGTTTTTTAGTCGTAAATTTACTTTAGGCATGTTTCAGTGCTGTGTCCGAAATTTTTGTCCGAAAATTGTCCAAAATGAGGGGAAAAGTGTCCGAAAATTAAACGTCCGAAATAAAATGTCCGAAATTTTTTGCGAGTAATGTATGGTACTAATGTACAACTAGAAAGATGACAAATTATTTTATTGGTTCTGTGGATTATATAATTATACATACACGTAATATTTAATATCTAGCGACCAACAAAATTTGAATTCCACTTCACAGTTCAGAATTCAACCTGGATGTTTTCCGACTCTTTGTTGAGCGTCATGATTTCCAAGGAAGGCTACTTGTAGATGCCTTGAGGTGAGTCCAATACAAGACAGTCTTTATAAAAGCATGGAAAGTGGAATTCCTAAAGAAACATACAACCTTTTTGAGTGTCCAAGATATGTTTCTATTGTTAAACAATCATCTTCAGTTGCAAGCTAGTGTCCATAAAGTGAGAAGTCATGTTTATTTTGAGTTTAAAATGTTTGATATCTTCCTTGGTAGTTCTTTTTTTTTTTTAATTTTTATTACTGTAGGCACATATTTTTTAATAAACCCGGTATTGTTATGGTCGTAGCCAACTGTTTGAAAACAGATTTTTTTGTTTCGTTTTTCTATCTTTCTGCTACTTCTACTTTTCTTTCTTTCCTTTTTTTTTTCTATTTTTTTCTATCTTCTTCCTGTCTGATCAGACCTTATTTCTATCTTGTGATGTGTTTATGAACCCAACTTACCAGAATGTGAGGAAGAAGAAACTTACCTTTCATCCACTGTGGTTTAAACCAGCTACCTTCAGACATTTTACTTGGATTTATTCCTCTTTTAGTCCCAGACTCCCATCCTCCAAAACTTAATTTATGCCAAATGAAAATGTACACACTGTGTAGGTAGTATCCATATGAAGCCTAACCATTTCAAAGAAGTGCTTAGGCTTAACCATTGCCACACATTGATACTAACCATAGTCAGAACAAGGAGCTATTTCAAAAAGAAATAGAGTTTAGTTTCCGGAATGGTAATTGCCTCAAGTTTGAGGCACGAGAAAATGTAAACTATTTTAGTCGGGTCTACCTCAATAAGTCACATTTCGAGAAAGACAAAACTTGTTGATTTTAACTTTCTACTGTTATCTTCTTGTACCATGCTCAGGAAACGCAAGTAATTGTTAACCCAATGACCCAGTTTATTAAATACGACACACTGTTTTGCAAGTTTTATTAGTTGTATTTGCCAGCTAGTAGAATGCTTAAAAAGATATTTCAAAGCTTCAGTTAGATTCCATAATGCATTATAGCCTTCTAGCTGTTGCACTCACTTGATTCATTCTCTGCAATTCACATTTCATTTCTTTCACATGAGTGTGTTGTCCTCATCTGTGGCAGTCCCCATCTAATGATGTTGCATTCAAATCAACATGGTGCTCTTTAATATTGTAAAATGTTCATGCTGGTGCTTGATTTGGTTTTTGTGCAGGGAGTTCTTGTGGAGTTTCCGTCTTCCCGGTGAGGCCCAGAAGATTGATAGAATGATGGAGGGATTTGCCAAGCGATATTGTGAGCAAAATGAAGGGGTGTTTACATCACCAGGTAAGTCCACCGGGTAGTAAATTAAGCTTGTACAGTAATGAGACTACTACTTATGGGTTTACACCGTTCAGGAGGAAAGTCACTGGATGCCGCATCATGCCTTGACACGAAGCTGCTTATGCACAAGCACTCTCGTCCGCATACTGTATCCTCGTCCCACAGGTTTTTCTTTCTCCTTGAATGAATTTTAGTCATGAAGTGTGGACAACAACCTACCTAGCGGCAAGGGCAAAGAAAAACAGGTCTCAGATTTCAGTCCCTACAAATCTCACTTCCATGCAATGTATGCAGTGCAATGTTGTCTGTCAGTTCTGATTAGTAGATATTTTAGCATCTTTGCTATTCAAACTTTATGACTTACAAGAATGCTGATGAGAAGGTGAGAGCATGATTGACAAGTGAGATTTGCAGGGAGAAGAACAAACAAAAACCACTGGGTCAAAGGTATTGTCCACATAAAAATTAAAAGAGAATATTACACCTTAACTTGATGATGTGAACTTTTGTTTACTGGTACAAAGCAATAATAATAATTATTATTTTACTCACTGCACTTGTGTGTTCTAAAAGCTTTCTGTCACTCAAAAATGCATTCTGTCCTCACACTGCCATCTAATAAAATTATCTTGTATCCCTTAATCCTTAATAATGTTATCGAAATAATTATATTTGTCTGCAGATACTTGCTATGTTTTGAGTTTTTCTCTCATCTTGCTGAACACCAGTCTCCATAACCCAAGTGTCAAGGACAAGGTTAGTGGTTATACAATAAGCATTAATGCGGCTAAATGCAATTTAGGCATAGTTAGACTAGACGCAATGCTGGCCGATGGCATTTTGCTGTTTTTTTTATTTTGCTGGCGGGGACTCTTGGGGTAAGACAGCACGCCAGGCATGTTCAAGGTCGTTTTGCACATTGCACACGCTTGTAAGTTGTTTTTCCCTAGCCTAGCCCACTCCTTTGGGTCTGTTTGGTAGGTAAGGTTGTTTTCCACAGCTTAGCAGTGTGACAATGCCTTGGTGAATGCCCTCATACAGTTGTCTTGGTTACCCACTGCAATCTGTTGCAGTTCTTGGCTTCACAAATGCTATGAGGAACAATACCCAGGTTCATATACATGTATTAGCAAAGAGTTTAAATGTCTGGCAACAAGATTTGACTCTGAAATATGTGGTATGACCAGACAGTATGACGATGTCTTGGTGAATGCCACTCATAGGGTTGTCTTGGTTACCCACTGCACTCTGTTGCTGTTTGTGGCTTCACAAATGCTGTGAGGAACAATGCCCAGGCTCATATATTGGTGAAGAGTTTAAATGTCTGGCAACAAGATTTGATTCTGAAATATGTGACATGACCTGACAGTAGCTCTTTAATTTGCCTCTTTCTTTTTAGCCAACTTCCGAGAAATTTATACAAATGAACAGGGGGATAAACTGTGGAGAAGATTTACCAAGTGACTTTCTTGTGGTGAGATATTAAGTAACTGTTTATAAACACTGTAAGCTGTCTCCAGGTAGTGTCACACATTTACTCAATGGCGAGCAATAGCAACCAGAATGCCAATGTCTTGGACATCAAGCTTGCTGGTAAAAAAGCAGTAGAGCAAAAAATGTAACTAATTTGCTGACATTGCTCAGTAATGGCACGTCATGTCAGTCACTTTATGTAGTCATTCAATTTTTTATTTTATAAAACAATTAGGATAGTATGCGCGGTCTCATTGGTCAAGAGGTGTGTTTAGATGAGAGTATGTAAACACGGTTGTGACATCACACGAATTTTGATTGGTTGTGTTGTCAAACGCACATTTTGATTGGCTGGTAGGAAATATGATCGTGTATCGAGAAAACCTGTTTCAATCCAGAAGTAAAACAAACAGCATTTTCCTTCATTTGTTGAATTATTTTTGAGAAATATTTTCTAAAAGCAATAGAGGACTTTTTTCCCTGTTTACATGGCCTCATGTAAACACTCGAGGGGTTGGGAGAATTCTCGACAGTTATGCAAACCCTCGACTGCGTGTCGGGTTTGCATAACAGTCTCGAATTCTCCCAACCCCTTCTCGTGTTTACATGAGGCTATGTAAACACGGAAAAAGTCCTCCGTTGCTTAAATATTAATAGTGATTAATTTGGTTATATCATTGATGCATTGCAGAGCCTGTATGAAAGCATAAAAAATGAACAGTTCAAGATCCCAGAGGATGATGGCAATGACATTACCAGGACTTTTTTCAATCCTGACAGGGAAGGCTGGCTTACGAAAGA
>BLFK01000201.1:1647238-1672238 GCA_014634185.1 Astreopora myriophthalma | reverse complement strand
GTAACAGACAGGCTCAGGCTTACCAACTTTACTGGGTTTTGGATCAAGTTGTCTTTGTTTGATTTGTCAACTTGAACCCCAATCGCTTGCAAAGAGTGATACATGAGTTGTCAAAGAAACTGTCACAGGCAGTATGGGTACAGTTTGTAACAGAGTCCTCAATTTGCCTGCAACCTCACAAATTAATATCTTAATTTTCTTAATTTCTTAATCTCTCATCTCATCCACTCAATTTTCATTGATTAGTTGACTGATTCATTTGATTGATTGATTGATTGATTGATTGATTGACTGATTGACTGATTTATTTCTTACAGGACAGGGAACCTCGTGGTATCATACCCTTGGAAAATCTTCAAGTGAGACCTGTTCAGGATACCAAAAGAAAGGTGATGTGAGGAATTATGGATGGGGAGCCTAATTTAAAACGATTTTTGATATGATCTAATTATACCTTTTCTTTATTTTTTTCCTCTCCAGTATTGCTTTGAAATATATTCTGCAGATAATTCATCTAGTCTTATAAAGGCTTGTAAGACAGACTCAGAAGGAAAAGTTGTGGAAGGTTTGTGGGAGTTAAAGACAAGATTCATGCCAAAAAAAAGAATAAATAACACCAATAAAAATACGTTATAATAATTAAAAATAAAAAAAAACAAGTCAATACTACTAGTACTTCTACTACTACTGCTGCTGCTGCTACTACTACTAATAATAATAATAATAATATTAATATTATTAACAATAATCCTAAATGATTATAATATTGATAATAATGATATAGTGTGTCATTTATATTTTGAATATTTGAATATATTCAAATGCGTCTTACAAGAATGAACAGGGAGATAATTCAAGTCAAACATAATTATGTCAAAAAGCCCAACTGTCAAGAGGGCAACCAGTTGGCTATTTACAAAGCATGGAGGACTGAGTTGAATCCGGAACCACCGAAGACAAACTCAGTTGGTTGTAAGAGCGGGATTTGAAGCCGGACATCGGCATGCAAATCCAGCGCCCAAATCACAGGGCCAAGCCGCTTTCCTTTCTCGATTAATTAACAATCCATGGTGTGAACTGAGTTGCTAAAGTACATGTAAGGATGGCTTACTACAGTTTTTCTTGAACATCCGGTCCCCAGGTCACAAAAGAATTGCATGCGAGCATAGAGACGCAAGTCAACGCATGAATTCCCCGCGAGCAAAAAAAAAAAAGAAAAAATAGCGACCTTCATACGTGACTACCAGTACGAAATTGAGTATGATCTGATTACGTGTTTCCAACTTCAAACTGTGGTCACGTCCACAGAACCCTAACACTCTGTTTCTTGTTTACCATGGTTTAAGAAGGCTTTAGTATTAAAGAGGAAATAGGTAACAAGTGATTGTCTAACGCACGCGACATACATTTGAAAACTCGTTCTCGTACTCAATCTTGTACTCGTTGCCATATCTGAAGGCCGAAAATCACTCGAATACGGCATATTTTTAGTCTTTGGCAGTGTGTGTGCATGCAACGGGGGCTTTCGCCCTTGCCAACGCATGCGCACTAGTCTCAGAGTTTACAAAAGCAAGTTTTCCGCCGTTAATTTCTCCATTTCTGCGTGAACAAACCACGCTCAAATGTTGCCAGTTGGTAGATTACACCAAAATGGTAACGTCGCCAATTTTTAAAACATTTTCAAAATGTGCAATAGTCACCATTTTTGTCTTTTGTAAAATGAAATTAATGGCTTCACCCCTTGATCTAATGAACTATTTCTTATTACTTGTAGGACACCATGACGTGTATCGCATTTGTGCAATGTCTGAAGAAGAACGAGAAACTTGGATTGGTTGTATAAAGTAAGTCGCAGTTTACTTCCAGTCTTGAAACTGTTCTCCATCACACATTAAAACCGTTTTGCGTTGAGTGACGGAAATGGTTTTACATCTAAATTCTCATTAAAACAATAAACATGACTTCAAGACCCTGGGAAATAAAAGATAACGTTTTGTATGGTTTTTCCCTAGAGCCGCAAAGTCTTCCCTAGAGCCGCTTTTTGTCTGAGAATGAATTTTGTTTTATGAAAATTACGATGTTACTTTAGCTTTGCTTAAATGAAGTAGTTGGCCATGAAATTTTCCGCCACCTTCTGAACCAGTCAAAAGCGAAAGCGATACCTATAGTGTCTGTTGTTGTTATTTGCTCTGCTCACATGTCATTTTCTTCGAGTTCTGATTCGTTCTGTGTATTATATTCCATGCTTAAAGAAGCAAACCGTTGGGTTTTTGATTTTTGAAAACAATACAAATGACTGCATTTTAACTGAACCGAAATATCACGGTGATTTTCTATGCTCCATTAAACCGGAAGTCGTAAACTCCGGTTTTCAGACTTTCGATTGCGAAGTCAAAGCGCTTTGAGAGAAAGCGCGAAGCAGGGTGTTGTCTCTATGAAGACACAAACGTATTCGTACACGTTTTTCATAGATTAACATTCTAGACACATATCATACGTGTCTTTACATGTTTTTCATAATTTTAACTTTATAAGACTGCCAAGTATAGGTAGAATTCGAATTCCGAATTCATCAATGGCTTCACTTGCCTCGTTAGTATGTAAAAATTGAAAACAGTGTTTGCTTTAAAATGAGACTATTGAGGACAATTAGCATAAAGAGGAAAGAATAATTTAATAGCCACTATTTATGAATTTATATACCTCTAATTTTGTGGTATTGTTAATCATAGCTGGGGATTGTAGCATTTTGGTATAGTTCACAGATGCATGTAGAGTAAGCATGGAGAGAAGCTGTGAATAAACCTTTATCAGAGCGGTTTTCGATTGAGTGTCGTAAAACCGAAACGAAAAGTAATTACAGACTCAGCCAATCACGTTCTGAAGGAAATGCACCGTTCAGCTAATCACAAATCGAAGTACTGTAGTTTACGAATTGGTTTTACTAGCCAATCAGAACGCAAAGCAAGTAAACGCAGCCGGCGCGAAGCGCGGAAAACGAGAGTGACAAGAGTCGCGGTTGATTTTAGTTTTGCATGTGATTGGTTGAAAAGTTCGCGCACGTTATTTGATCCAATTATAGAGCAAAGGAAAAGCAAACCAATCGGGTAATTACTTTTGACACTCAACTGAAAACTTCTCTACTATGATATTATTATTATTACTTCCGGCTCAAAACTTTTCCCGAATCATCATCCCCATCACCATCGTCTTTGGAATCTTGATCGTAATCATTATCATCATTACCTTCAGCAGCAGCAGTAGCAGCGGCAGCATCATCATTATCATCATCATCATCATTACGAGTAGCATCAATGTACATTTTCATTTTATCGAGGGCCTCTGCGTTAAGTTTCCTTCATTTTGTTTTTCCGCAGTACCAGCATGATCTTTGATCCGTTCTACGATATGCTTCAAGCCAGGAAGAAGAAAGTCACTCAGGCAGCGCTAAACTAATCCACCGATTCTTGAGTCTTGAGCATTGCTCTTTTTTTAAGCCAAGTCGCAAAATGGAGTGTCATAGATCTCTATATTGAGATGCATCAGTGCCTTTTGTCACACAACGTGTTAATAGCTGTATTGACACAAATTATGTTGCCGATAAAATAATATGAGTATATGATAGGAATAGTATAATAATGACATATTCCATGGGCTTATACAGGTTAGTAAGGAGGTTTCTATCCGGGGGAATATTATGCGGCATGACAGTTGCGAAATTGATTGATTGATTGACTGACTGATTGATTGATTAATTGGTCGGTCGATCGATCGATTGATTGATTGATTGGTCAATCGACCGATCGTATGAATAACAGTGAGTATCAATGATCGATTGAAGAACGCCTAGGCTATTCAATAAGTGCTTTTCTTTTGCAATGCGGTTTATTCGGAATACACAGAACACGCGTTCCTTTGGGGAGATTTTGGCGCCAAAATCGCGCGCAGTCGGCATAACGTAAGCCATAATGTCGTAATAATGTTAGGCCCCGTTCAGACTAGGTGCTCGTCCCGCGGCACCGTGCCCGGGCAATAAAATGGACGTTCAGGCAAGTTCCCGTTCCTGGGAACGGTGCCCGAGTACTACCCTTGGAGGTAGTGCCCGGGCACGGTGCTCAAATTTTAGCTCGATCACCACCCGAGAAGCGGGCACGGGCACGTAGTCTGAACGGGGCCATAGTCGTTTCGAGCGTTAGTTCTCAGGTCACCTCCGCAGGAACCATTCTGGTTTTGGAATAAATGTTCTTTTGGAGAACTTTATTTCAGTTATTCCGTTGATCCTAAACCGGGATAGGAATAAACAGAATATGCCCAAATGATTAATGACTATGATTAAGGTCGAGGTAAGTGTCATCTGCAGGAGCCGATCGAAGGCCTGAGGTTGATATGGACACTTACCGAGACCTTGGTTAAATACCCGGATTATCACACAAACCGAACCCAGTAACAGTTTTATTATATACCGTTTTTATGACACTTGTACACTTAAGAAGAAAGAAGAAAAAAGCGATAGACGCACTGTCGTACCGAAAAAGGAAGAAATAACAATTGTGTGGTTAAATAAATTTTACTTTTTTATGGTCAACCTGTACGCTGCACTGATTCGCGGAATTTACTGTAGGTTCTTAGCCAATGAGAAGACAGACAGTGACTGCGATGTGTAATAACTTCCGTTAAAGGGTTGATGTGGCTATGTCCGGGAAGGGCGCTTCTATTCGCAATTTTACGGTATTTCAGCGTCGTTGGGGCGTTTAAGCAAAGACATCGCCAGCGCCAAAGGAAACGCTTTAAAATTGTAGATTTGAGCAGTCAGCCCATAACAACTTCGCGAGACTATAATGCGTGGGCGGAGTGTCCTATGACTGCATTGTTAGGAACGACGTTGCAGTAAAGATGGAGGATGAAGGATTCACTCTCTCGACGTTGTCTTTAAAACCTTAATTTGGTCATTTCACGTTGTTGTTTTGCAGACGAACGGAAGGAAATTCTGGTAAAATGCATGCTGTGCGTGCAGACTTATTGTTTTTGCTGTGCTGTTACCGTCGTCGTGGCTAGCGAGCTTTAGATCGGAGTACGAGTACGAGCCGAGTACGAGTTTTCCGTACTGAGCACGCGCATTAGGTAGTCGTTCTCCAATCTAAAGGTCGCTAATTCCCTAACCAATAAAGGGCCTTAGAATGAATCACCAATCTTCCCCCTTCGTTGATGGTACGTGCTTCTTTAATCTCGGAGAGACTATAATGCACTTTAATAATAATAATTATAATATTACATTTCTATAGCGGCCTATTCTAGGACTCTAAGGCACAATAAAATGTCTAAAAAGCAGTAACTTAGTAAATTATAAATCCGAAAAAATACTAAAGCAAAACTACAAATTAAAATAGCGCTTAAAAAGATAAGTTTTAAGATTGCTTTTAAAAGATGTAAGATTTGGACCTCATTTTATGTGCTCTGGAAGATCATTCCAAAGTTTAGGGGCGCAAACCGAAAAAGCACGATCACCATAAAATTTTAACGTCGATCTAGGTGTCACTAACAAGTTCATGGTTGAAAATCGTAAACTCCTAGATGGCTTGTAAGTTTGTAACAGATCACGAATATAGCTAGGACTTAGATTATTTAAAGCTTTAAAAGTCAACATATAAAGGATGCGAACTCGTTAAAAATGTAGGATCGGCAGAACAGAAAGATGGGAAACAAAGGGATACTATTTGGTTTGTTTTTGTATGATGGCAGCACTGAGCAATAGGCCTCTTTTGCCCTGTATGCAAATTGCCCAATACAGATCATGTGTCAGTCTCAGTGGAACTGTCGCTTTGTCTTTTTTCTTCCTTCGCGCAAATGGTAAACAATTCCCCAGAGCATGGTCCCGTGGTGTGTATTGGGAAAAGAACTTGGACGAAGCAAAAGCGGTAGGAAATGTGAACAAGCCCTTCTCTTTCGTACGAAAAGAAGTTTCCCTTCATAAATAAAGTAAAGCACATCACCTTAAAAAAGAGAAAGTGTACCTGTTGCACTGATCTCAAACTGCTCGGTGTCGGCGTAGTAGTCCTCAGTTGACACATCCTGTACAGGAAACCATGTCTGATTGCTGCATGAATCTGTCAGTAGCATTTCGCATTTTTATCATTTTTAAGTTAACAGCTCCCTACGTTGATTACACATGCATAGTATTCCCACTAACCCTCTTCCAAAAGGAACGAGGGTGATTAGAGTTTTGCTAGGAATGTGTATGCACAACGAAGTAGGAACCTGTACGGAAATCTGGGTCTTTCTGCAGGTACCGGAAAGCTTTGTATTTTTAGTAA
The DNA here is from genome assembly GCA_014634185.1 of Astreopora myriophthalma. Lineage (NCBI taxonomy): Eukaryota > Metazoa > Cnidaria > Anthozoa > Scleractinia > Acroporidae > Astreopora > Astreopora myriophthalma. The sequence goes on along the minus strand of BLFK01000201.1, from coordinate 1,665,927 downwards.
CTTGGGAATAGTCTTTATTTGGAGTTGTTTTGTTTCCTGTCTTTTATTTCTTTTGTTTTACGTAAGCTTACGTAATCTGTGCTCCGGTACTCACAGAAGCTGCCGGAAATCTTGCCGTAGAATGGCAATTGTTAGACGTTGACTGTTGAAGTATTAGATCAGTTCAAGGTTAATAGAACTTGCGTTGATCTTGATTTAGTCTGGTATGTCGGCTCACAATTTGTGCTCCATTTAGTAGTAAGGAACGCACATGCAGCCACAAACAGCCAAAATGTATCGTATGATCGAGATTCACTACATGAATCAAGTGAATGAAATTGATTAAATATACACATTTTGTCAATCAAATGACGACCGAAAACATTTTGATCTTGATGTGCAAGGTGGTGGCTTTGTTGTACAGGTTTGAGGAGTTTTGTCCAAAGAAACTGTTGTGCTTTGTGTTTGGGAATGAGGAGACGAAACTTTTGTATTAAACAAGAAGACGCGCTATAAAAGGAACTGTTACAGCTCCGTCCCCTGCGTCAGCTTGAATTCGCTGATCATCCAAGATGGCGGCCAATGGTCAGTGAACGGTCATGGCAAAATAAAGGCAGACCTCGTAAAATATTCTTACTTGGCTATAAAAGACTGAGAATCTCGGAAACAAGAAAGACAAACCACGTTTTATAAAATATAACAGACGGATTGCTCGTAAGCGATCTTTTGTTGCACAAATTTTCAAAGAGCTCTGTGAAGGCGATCTTAAGCCGCCGAACAAAGTAAGCTATGGTAAGCCATTCACATTGAGCATATAGCTCAATATTCACATTAAGCATAGTTTAATATTTACATTAAACATAGTTTTATGTTATTATTCATTAATATTACGGAAAAACGTTTATCAAAGTGATAAAATTCCAGCATGATTGTAGAGTTTTTCGAAGTTTTTGATCACGTGATCATGGTGGTTGGTGACGTCAGTATTTTATTTCGAAGCGCTGTTTCAGTGACACCTCAACAGCCCAGAAAAATAGGTCTGGGGCCCCGGCCTCCTCGTGCATAACGACTGTGTGAGAGGCTGCCTACCTACCACCTACTGGTCTGGGACTACTCCGGAAGAGGAATAGCTCGTAGCCTTCGCTCGCTTCAAGAGATCTGGGTACGAGTTTAGAAGAGGAATGCATTGAATATTCGGTAAACGTTTTCTTTTAAGGTGGCTCTATATAGTTTTGTGGCGCGCGAAGCATGGGTGCGAATGGCGCACGCGCAGTTCCTTAACTTGAAGAATTTCTGTTTTGATGACGTCACGAAAAACAAAGATTTTTGAGTGATCTTAAAACGCATATTGGAAGCGTTCCAGACAGTGACTTTTTTTAAAAATTGGCACATGGATAGGATTTTTCTTTTTCTCGCTGTTAGGAAAAAATCATCAAATTTTATACATACATTAATGTAATACGCGTCAAAAACGAAAATTGCGAATTCCTTCGAAAATTATGTACAGATTTTCTTGTAGCTTTTTCAGTTGAAACTCCTTGGATGTTTACTCTGTTTCCCCAAAAACAAAGAAAATTCACCGTGTAGAAACGTAGAAACACCCTCTAGAAGTCAGGTATGTTAAAAAAACAAGCCAAGCATTTCTGTCAGTAGTTGCCATAGCAACAACATTTAGGTTCTGAAAGAGTCATCCATACGTAGTGTAAGGCTGTAGGTTTCTATTATTGCCCTTTTACCGAGTACTATGTGATAAACATTTGCCGAGGGAGAAATTATTTGAGCGTATGTAATATCCAAAGCTTTGTACAATACTAAGAGCCACCTTAAACAATTAGATTGTTCGCTCTCGATTTCTATCGCGTGATAGTTAACTATCACGCATAGAAATCGAGAGCGAATAATCTAATTGTTTTAGTATAAATCTACTAGTCGTTCAAAACTAAACAAGGCAATTATCTATATCCTCATCGCAGACACTTCGAAACACGAAGTGGCCGCCATTTTGTTGAAAACCGCTACTCGCTATCTATCACAGAATAGATAGCGAGTAGCGTAGCCAATCAGAGAACGGCATTCGTGATAGAACGCTAGTAGATTTATACTAATAGGAGCTATTCCGTTTTCCGCATGAACGGAATCGCATTCTGTTCATTCCGCTCTCTATAGGAGAATGGTGAACTCATTGAAGGAAATGTGGTCTACTTTGAATACGCGTTCTTTTGGGAAAATCGTGCGCTGCGTGCAGGAAGAGTTGTCGAACTACTTATCTGTGCGCTGGTTGTCGTGCGAAAACTATTCTGTTTTGAGAATACTCGTTATTTTTTAAAACTGGCCGTATTCTACTTGTTCAGTCGCGTATCCCTGAACCGCGCATGTGCGGTAAATTAAAATGCTTGCAACTGGTTCTCTTATATTTGACTACGAGATCAGACCAGTCTTACCAGCTTATAGAGGAATTTACTTTATCTAATTCTGGTCCCTCCTTTGCACTATCTGTGATAAGCTGCGTCTAAAAGACGACGGTGACGGTGGGTGGTGTGCAGCGCAATCGCACGCCGACGGCTTGGAGTCCCCCGTTCATGCCTGGGTTTTTTTCGTTTGCAATTGTTTCAGGTGGTACCGTAAGTTGACCGAGATGATAATTTTATATGTTTATTATCATAGACCCCAAACTGTAGCTTCTTCAATGAGGACGGAAACGGCAACAGGAACGCCACAAAATAACAAAAAGCAATCGTTATGCACGCTCTACAAGTTCGTTTTACATTTCGGTACATTTCTTTGCCGTCCTCTGCAAAACAACAAGGTCAAATGACCAATTTCAGCAGCTTGGGGAGAACGTCAGCACACGACGTTGAATTTTTTTCATTCTCTCTCTCTCTCTCTCTCTCTACAATCGTGAAGGCCGTTCAGACAACAAACACATTTGACATATCGAAAGAGTTGATATAATCGCGAAGTGATTACTAAACGCCAATACTTTGAAGCGACGTTGCCACGGCAAACGAGTATTCTCTGAGTGTATCTCTCGGTTAAGAGTATATCCCACCCTGAGACGGTAACCTACAGGGGATTAGCCAGGGGTTCCGGAACCCCCCTTTGGGCTACGGCATTAGCTTTCATTTCAAGAGGATGCCAATACCAATCGGTCCTTTCTTTTGAAATTCTAAGGGATGAGATCTAACCAGAAGGTTACGGAGCTCTCGGGGTTCTTCTTTGTTCCAAGCCGCTTGTGTCACTGATTGAAAAACAACATCACAGTATCGTCTTATCAATTTTAATTTTACCATCTCTTCAGAAAGAAAAATTCGTAATCTCCTCTCAGAAAAGGCTAGCTACATGTGGCACTTGAATTATTGGAAATTTGTGCTCCGAATCACGGAAATTCCATTTCTCAGGATCTGAAATACAAAACTATTCTGGGGGAGCATGCCCCCAGACCCCCTAGTGAGGAACGCCATCAGCACTCGATTGTCAGTCTCGACCACCGAACCCCTCTATGCAAAAATGCTGGCTACGCCCCAGACCTAGCATCCACTGCGAAGGAGAAGTCGGCTATCTCGGGCGCCATTCTTATTGGAAGTCGGAAAAAAAAACTGAAATTTAAAGAATTCAGTCAGATGGGGGAATGAAAAGTTTCAATTTATTCTTTGTAGAACCTGTTTTACACTGGAACGTCTCAAACCACAATTGTGAATGCGAACATGAGAATTTTCTTTGAAACTTCAGTTTTCCATCGAAAAATCAAATTAAGATCTGTCGTAACTTGGACCGGATAAACGTTTTTAAAACATCTTGTACCTCTTGAACTCATACTGAGAACCTGAATATATTGCTGCTCTTTTTCTTTTCAAACAAAAGTAATTTTAAATAATTGGGTTTAGAACGGTTTGAGCAAACATTTCCTTCCATAAGTTCAGGCTCTTTAGAAACACTTGCGGTGAACAATGGCAGGACCAGACTCGTCATACTCCTGCTTGGAGATCCACATTTGCTGGAACGTGGAGAGGGATGCCAAGATGGAGCCTCCGATCCAAACAGAGTACTTTCGCTCAGGGGGAGCGATGATCTTGATCTTCATGGTAGAAGGTGCCAGAGCTGTGATTTCTTTCTGCATGCGGTCAGCAATGCCAGGGTACATGGTGGAACCACCGGAGAGTACAGTGTTGGCGTAGAGGTCTTTACGGATGTCAACATCGCACTTCATGATGGAATTGTAGGTGGTCTCGTGGATTCCAGAGGCTTCCATGCCCAGGAAGGATGGCTGAAACATGGCCTCTGGGCATCGGAATCGCTCATTCCCTATGGTGATAACCTGTCCATCAGGGAGTTCATAGCTCTTCTCGAGACTGGAGCTGGAGGCTGCTGTCTGCAGCTCCTGGTCGAAATCGAGAGCTACGTAACAGAGCTTTTCTTTGATGTCACGGACAATCTCACGTTCCGCAGTGGTGGTGAAAGAGTAGCCTCTCTCCGTGAGGATCTTCATGAGGTAGTCAGTGAGATCTCTACCGGCCAAGTCGAGACGCAAGATGGCGTGGGGCAAGGCATAGCCCTCGTAGATGGGCACAGTGTGGCTAACACCATCACCACTGTCCAACACAATACCGGTGGTACGACCAGAGGCATACAGGGACAGCACGGCCTGGATGGCGACATACATAGCGGGGCAGTTGAATGTCTCAAACATGATCTACGAAAACAGAAAACTAAGGCAGTCTACCTCTTTTTTGTGTTATCTTTAGTATTCCTCTTCAAAACCACCGGCTTTTTCTCTGTGATTCGATGTAATTTCTACTTCGTCAATTCTTAGCACACCAAACAACAGAAACAAGACAGAGGGAGATTGAGCACGCCAGAGCTAGATAACCTCGTGACCGCTCTTTTGTTGTATTGCCATTTTATCGCTGTATAGGTCTATGAGCAATTTCTCGTTCGCCCGAAGTAAAAAAGAAAAATTACTTTGAGCGATTTCCCTCATCTCGATTATTTATTTTGGAATATAATACACCGTTTCAGTTCCGTCTGCCATAACAGTAACTCTTAAATCTTCCCATGACTGGTATGTTTTTTGCCTGAACGCAACAAAAAGTATAAAATCTGCTTTGCTTAATTTTAGCTTCAATTTAAGAAGGATATTGAAACTTGGAGAGTCAAAAAAGTGCATGTTTCAAGCCCTGAAATTCCTTCCCTATATTTTCTGCTGTTAAATGTTTTCAAAGCCTACTTTTCACTTTCTTGGACTTCTTGTCGAGTTGAGGTAGGCATTGTAAACAAAAATGACGGAAAAGAGCTCAAAGGTGGTAATGTTATTTCAGTAAAACCATTCATCCAACCTTTTCTTTAAAAAAAACCGTGTTTTTCGCGACCAAGGTATGCCAGCACTTTTCCCAGTTTTCTTTCAAAACTGAAACTTACTTTGAAAAACGTATTCTTTTAATTAAAGGGTATCTTGTTTACCTGGGTCATTTTCTCCCTATTTGCTTTAGGATTCAACGGAGCTTCTGTCAGGAGAACGGGATGCTCTTCGGGAGCAACGCGAAGCTCGTTGTAGAAAGTGTGATGCCAGATCTGTAGAAAAAAACAACAGCAACAAAAAAACAGGTAGTTATGAACTTCCAGAAATCCGAGAACTGGGAATCTTGTCTTTGATAAAAATGTTCTGAACTCTTACGACCTACCTTTTCCATATCATCCCAGTTTGTGACAATTCCGTGTTCGATGGGGTATTTCAGTGTCAGGATACCACGCTTGCTCTGAGCTTCATCGCCGACATACGAATCTTTCTGCCCCATACCAACCATGACGCCTTGATGACGAGGACGGCCTACAATCGACGGAAAAACAGCTCGAGGAGCATCGTCACCTGCAAAACCAGCTTTGCACATACCGGAACCATTGTCTACGACCAAAGCAGCAATATCATCGTCGGCCATTTTCAGTTTACAACGGCGAAAAAAGCTACCAACACTTCTTCTTTTCACTCGACTAATGAACCTTGTTCTCTACGTAACAGAGACCTTAGTGCTCGAAACTGTCAATCATCTGACAGGCTGACCAGTTTTATTACCTTATATGGTAATCTGGATAGCCTAATTTGGTAATTAAGGCGTGACCGGATCCCATCGTGTTGGCTTACTTTCATTCTCGAGCCCAGAGTACTCTGGCTCTTTGACCAGCGGTTGATCTGCGGAAAACCTAAGCGTGGGGAAGCGTGGGTCCAAGCGTGGATGACGCTTGGATCGACACGTTTCTCGCAAGCCCCGCAACTTTTCGGGCTTATTTCGTGTGGCATAATTTCGTCAATATCTTGAAAACGACGATAATTCAAGATCGACATCATGAAACTTGGCGATTATTTTGCCTTTTCTCGCCTTAAAAACATGTTAATAGACCAGCTTTTGAGAATAAGCGGATCGCTGTTAAAAAAAAAAAGGCTTTTCGGGGCCGAAACGTTTTCGGGATTTTCGAGAAACGCACTCCAGCAGAAGAAACGAGCCCTAAGCCGTTGGACTCTGGGCACTAGATTAGCTTGCTTCATCGCTAAAAGTGTCGACAAAATGTTTGGGCCTTCCTGACATGTTTCAGCCAATTTGGCCGTCCAAAGGGGAAAGGTGCTTTTATGGTTGGGCTGGTTCGTTAACAGTCAAAGGGCAAATCGCAATTGTAAACGTTCCGCGCCCCGCGCCCCGCAAGACACTTACCAGTTTGATAACAGAAGCAAAATACCGTTTGTAATGACTACAAGCTCAAATGGAAAGTTTCTTTTTCTTGCCGAAACTAATGCAACGCTTTATTTTGGGACTATTTCGGAATGGAAATACTCGGATCATTTGCTAACCATGCAGTTCTTCGCAGCCATTTTTGGGGATGTCACGCAATGCTCCCCCCAAAGAAAGGGACAGGGGAGCGTTGCGTGACATCCCCCAAAACGGCTCCGTAGTAGACTAGAATGCAAGTCCTTCTGGGCCTTAATCCTAAACTGAATTCAGGAATAAATACGCAGAAATTATGTCAATTATTCCCTTCGACGTGACATGAGTCTATTCTTACTCGAACATTATCGTCAAACAACCAAGTTGCACCTCGAACGGTTTCCTCATTTTGAGACGGGAAGTCCTTTTGAGACGGGAAGTCCACAATAGAGTTGACACGGCAGTCAGCAAGTCGGTCTTCTTTTAGGGGAGAGGGGGTGTGAAAGACACCCCGCGGGGAAGCCTACACGGGCCACATGGAGTATAAAACTCTTCATATTGTAAAAGGTTTGACAGCTCATTTTTCGTGGAAGGAAGAAAAGGTTAGCACGTGTGAAAAACCACACACACGCAAGATGGAATGTCTAAAAAGAGGTTGGGAGGGGGCCAGATTAATACATAATTCTCCCTTTCCCCCCTACCTTCACAAGGACCCCTAAGAGAAATGACGTCTTGTTAAGCCTTCAACGTAGTAGTAGTAGTAGTAGTAGTAGTAGTAGTAGTAGTAGTAGTAGTAGTAGTAGTAGTAGCAGTAGTAGTAGTATTAGAAGTAGTAGTAGTAGAAGTAGAACTTTATTTTGACTCGCTGTTTTCATTCAGGTAAGAGGAATTTACAATTATTAAAGGATAAAAACACTAGCTACACTAATACACTAATTATGGAAAAGCTAACTACATGTAATAAAATAATTAGACCTGCTTTACAAGGATACCGTGTATATATACAAATGTACTAAATGATCTCGCTTTGGAAAGTATGGGGGGGGGGAGTTTCTCAATTTCATTTTACATGTAAAATCGCTTTACTTACAGCTCCTTGATGATTATGTTTATTCCAATTTAAACTACGCAAAAGGTCATCAGTAATTTTGTCATAATTAGAGAAGGTTATGATACGCGCAGCACGGTTCTGAAGCTTTTGTAACCTCAGAGAGAGTCCCTTTGAACAGCATCCCCACAATACACTACAATAATCGAAATGAGGCTTAATTAATGAATTGTAGTGAGAAGTGTCTCATGTGGTACATAGTTCCTCATGCGTTTAATGGCGCAAATGCCAGAGGCAATCTTTTCAAAATTTCTTTGATATGAGTTTCCCAATTTAGATTTTCATCAATATATACACTGACAGATTTCCTGGTGGAGACCTTTTCAACAGGGATTTGGTTTATATTAATGGTAGGACTCTTAGGTAGATTAGACAATCTCCGTCTACAACCAATTAGTAAAATTTCTGTTTTCGTCAAATTCATAGAAGTCAAATTCATATAGCCATAATCGAATTTCTTCTAGATCTGAATTGATGCATTCATTTATTTCGTCAACGCTGTTGCTCGCAAAATTAATGCTGGTATCATCAGCATACATTCTTGGTTGCGAGTAATGTAAACAGTTGGGTAGATCGTTTATATATAACCGAGTTCTACTAACTCTGTATATAACAAGAATATAAGAGCGCCTAGAATAGTTCCTTGTGGGACACCACATTGGAAAAACCTCTAGGCAGGTTTGTGTATCTTTAATCTTTAACTTTAATCAAGGTAATTGCCACTAGCGCTTACTAAGGCTAATCCGGCAATGGAGCGGCCGGCAGTCGTTGTACGATTATTTAAGTAAGAGGAAAACCATCTGAGGGCGGGTCCTTTAATACCGTATAACTGTAGTTGCCCCCGCAGGGTTTTGGCCCAGAGGCCAAAACCCGAGGAGGCATAATAGCAGTCCCCGCCTATTTAGGAAGATTCTGAATTAGTGATATCTGATATATTTTTTGGTTTGATAGTGCGGAAAATATCTCGATTTGAAGAAACTAGGCGCGCAAGGTGGTACCCGTTAATTTTCAGCAAGCGCGCACGGTGGTCTCGGGTAATTGTTTTTAGTAACGACGCGCTTGATCGAGTTCACTTGTACATTACTTGCAAAAAATTTCGGACGATTTTAATTTCGGACAAAAATAGTGTCCGAAAATAAAACCGTCCGAAATTTTTAAGCGTCCGAAATTTTAAGCGTCCGAAATTTTTACAGTATAGTATAAAACTTTAAAAGTACTTTCTGGGCGACGGCATCACATATTCAAAGCCAATATACGCCACATTAAGCTTCAAAGCCCTTAGTTCCCTTTCTGAACCGAACTCTATAGTTGAGACACTGCTTGAGGAATAACCTTGATTGAGTTTGTGTTATTTTATCGTTGGTGTATCCGGCTGTAAAACCTTGAAGGTACAGTAAAACTATCATTTTCACAGATTTTATTTCAGTCTAATTCATGTTTTTTAGTCGTAAATTTACTTTAGGCATGTTTCATCGCAGTGTCCGAGATTGTTGTCCGAAAATTGTCCGAAATGAGGGAAAAAGTGTCCGAAAATTAAACGTCCGAAATAAAACGTCATAAATTTTAACGTCCGAAATTTTTTGCAAGTAATGTAGGACGAGTCAAGTTCGAGTTCGAGCACGAGTCAAGTACGAGCCAAGCTCGAGTCAGGATCCAACTTTCATTTTTATTTTTATTTTCTCTTCTTTTTATCTCGTCTGATTGTTATTCTCGTAATGATGTGCAAGTAGTAAACGGAAAACTTAACTTTCAAGTTTGCAACATTTTTTATCATCGATCGCTAGAGCCATTTACCGCTGTGGAAAGATGTGCGACATCCCTTTTTGTTCATAACTTTCCTAAGAAGATTAAGACCTGTAGTTGCATACACCTGAAGCAGAGATATACCATTTCCACGACTGAAGAAACGGCCGGCGATTTCTCTATTACATGTCTGACTAATTAGACTAAAGACCACTAAAGCGCCATCTTGTTACGTCCAGAGGACACCCAGGTAGGCATAGTTATAAGCAAAAAAGCGGGGGCAGATTTAGTGAGAACTATTACTAGTTTAGATAATAAAATATCGTGGTCAGGCCCGGCCAGGGGTTTTGGGTATACGGTATCCCGGGCCGTTTTAATTCAGGTATATGGTATTTTTGGTCAAAATTCGGGTATAAAGTATTTAGTTTTTCCTGAATTTTAGGTATATGTATGATTTTTAGGTATATGATTTTTAGGTATATTGGTATCTTGGGGGCAAAATAGCGGGTATATTGGTATCCCACTACCCCCCCCCTGGCCGGGCCTGCGTGGTCCACAGTATCAAACGCCCTTTTGAGATCAAGAAAGACAACAGCATTGACCAATCCACGATCGATATTTAGTGACTATCGGTCGCTTCAAGCAATGCTGTGACTGTGGAATGTATTGAACGGAAACCAGATTGGTGGTTAGATAAGTTATACAACTGATCATAAACTATGCGTTCGAAAACCAACAGGAATAATCGAAATCACGTCGACGTACATGTTGACAACCTACGGCCTGTATTATTCCGCTATAGAAGCAGTATTTTAACAGTGAACACTTAAAAGGCATTTGTACTGAAATTATTATCATGAAGTATAAAGAACAGATTCAAGTCTTACAACGACCGCAAACGTATATTTATTTTTTTATAGTTTCATATAGGTCCTTTTTGCCAATATTGGAATTTGAACGTACACCGTAATTTTAACCATGTTTGTTCCCCCAACCAATATAGCGTCATTAACCGTGAAAAAGTCTCGTATTTAGGTTCTATTTCCTCTCGTCATGTCTGAACAAATGCTCTATTGCGTGAGAGACCGGAAACACAATCAATGATACCCGTATAGTATTTACGATTGGAATTTATAATCTCTTTTATGATCCTTGAGCTATATAAATTTTTTGAAACGAGATCACAGGAAACGAAATATATGATGTACCACAAAGTAAAAACGACAGCGCTCTGTGGAGCCCTTCTCTCTAACACCCCCCCCCCTCACCTTACCTTTTATGACATAATATTCTTGTAATTAAACCCTACGATTAGCTTTTCATCCCCTGCCACTGTGTTTGTTTGCAAAGGCGTGAAATAATATATCATTAGGTTTGTTGATCGTAAGGGGTTTGAATTTCGTACAAATACGATGGGATATCTTAAGATGTGAACTGATCCTCTCTCCGATACTCCCTCCCTCCCCTCCCTCCCCTCCCCCCCCAAGCTTGATGGGCTCGGGAAAATGAGCTCATGGGGGCTTAACACTGAGTAAGTGCAGAAGATCGACCAAAGTACAAGAGTTGTAAAAGGTATTTTTTCCTGACCTTCAAAAATCAAGGAATTTTAAAGCAGAAGAGCTTGAGTGTAGACAACGATAAAATGAATTCCACGAGAAAACGACGGAAGAAGCAGGAGAAACATAAACACAGAAAGGAATTCCAAAGAAATTTCGCAACCACAAAACTAATTGATCCTTGTCGAGGTCGCGTCTCTCAAGGAAATCCTGCGAGAGAAACCACAAAACTAATTGATCCTTGTCGAGGTCGCGTCTCTCAAGGAAATCCTGCGAGAGAAAGAAAACTAGAAAAATCACGGAAACATCTCGGACCTCGTGCGTATAGTATCTGTTGAGAGGCTGACACGTTTTACTTTTGTCATCTTGGCTGATAGCCGAGATGAAATTTTAAAAAAAAATCGTCATCTCCGGAATCCCCCGGAGCGACGAAGCAGACACTGCCCAGCCCTTGCGTGGCAGAGTTGGTCGTTACCGATTTACGTCTTCCGCCAATGATTTGCGCGGCCGGGAGTTGAAGCCAATATTTCTGGTACTTGTCTTGGTCTTGTTCGGCCTATTTAAAATATAAAGTTATACGTGCAAGGGAGAAAACGGGAAAAAATGACACAGGCCGGGTGAATATTGGATAGATGGGCCGCTGTTGACAGATACCAAAACTACATTGTTTGTCCGGTTTACCAGTTTGTCGGCACTCAGTGTTTTGCTAAAATATCAGTGAAAGTACTGCTCGTTGCAAGAACTGTTTTAGCATTGAAATAAATATTTGAAACTATGCAAGTGATCAGGAGATAAATATTTGTTAATTTCTGACGGGAAATTCGATGCCGCTTCGCGGGGTCTTTGTCGTCATTTGTGACAGTGACGCAACAAGTTTTCTGTCGATCCGACCCCAATGGGCCACAGGCGCACCTTGTGCACTAAATTTTGACCAAATTTGGTAACAATTCAGGTACTATTGTTGTGTGACCGGTATATAAAACACTGCCAATCACTCTTAACTTCACTTTCTGTGATTGCACAGGTCGTACGTGGAGCTTTCAGTGCCTCGATACCCAACTCCCTCGATCTATCTTTCTCCTCTGAAATCACAATGGCTGATGAAGATGTTGCCGCTTTGGTCGTGGACAATGGGTCCGGTATGTGCAAGGCTGGTTTTGCAGGTGATGATGCTCCCCGAGCTGTTTTCCCTTCGATCGTAGGCCGTCCTCGTCATCAAGGCGTCATGGTTGGTATGGGACAGAAAGACTCTTACGTCGGCGATGAAGCTCAGAGCAAGCGTGGTATCCTGACACTGAAATACCCCATCGAACACGGAATTGTCACAAACTGGGATGATATGGAAAAAGTAAGTCGCATTGAATCAGCGAATTGTTTAAAATCTTCAGCGATCTCTAACGGAAATGTCGTCTCCTGAATAATTGCAGATCTGGCATCACACCTTCTACAACGAACTCCGAGTTGCTCCCGAGGAACATCCCGTTCTCCTGACGGAAGCTCCATTGAATCCCAAAGCAAACAGGGAGAAAATGACTCAGGTATTTGCGTTGCTGGTCCAAAATGCATAAAATCTGTTTGGTAATAGTAAAAGGAAAACGCCGCCCCACCCTTCAGGTAATTTCCTTTATAATCGAGAGCGCTAGTACTCCGCCCACTCTAAATTTAAATTCAAAATGTGCACTCAACCGAATAATATATTTTCACTATCTTGTCATTACATCCATTAATTACTTTTTCAACTTGCTTCTCGCTCGTATTGATTAATAAGGTCGTGTAACTTAATTTTCACGTTCGAAGTATTTACTGCCAGCGATTGTAAATTATCTTGGGTTTCTACGAGCGATGAATTCACTTTTCGTAGTAAAAGGTCGCATTGAAATGAAACCGTTGCTAAAATAGTGTTGCTTTATAGGCAGTTTCATTTCAGGTAATATTCTAAAGACATCCGTAAGTAAGCGATTCGGTGACGTACGCCGCTCTAAACCTTTCAGCTCTCGGCATGTTTTAAAAGGTCGGGTGGGTATTTTGAAAAGGGATTATGTTAAACCGAAAGTATGTATTTCATAATACCGTACACCAATTACGAAATAAGTGTATCTGTGGTTGTTTAAAAATGTTGTGATTGATCCGACAAAAAGAACTATTTTAACTGATGGTCATCCCATTTTTCAAATTTTCAGATCATGTTTGAGACATTCAACACCCCAGCGATGTATGTAGCCATCCAAGCTGTACTGTCCCTGTATGCCTCTGGTCGTACAACTGGTATTGTTATGGACAGTGGTGATGGTGTCAGCCACACTGTGCCCATCTATGAGGGTTATGCCCTGCCCCATGCTATCTTGCGTCTTGACTTGGCTGGTAGAGATCTCACTGACTACCTCATGAAGATCCTAACAGAGAGAGGCTACTCTTTCACCACCACTGCAGAACGTGAAATCGTGCGTGACATCAAGGAAAAGTTGTGCTATGTCGCCCTTGACTTTGAGCAGGAAATGACCACAGCAGCATCCAGCTCCAGTCTTGAGAAGAGCTATGAGCTTCCTGATGGTCAGGTGATAACCATTGGAAACGAGCGTTTCCGCTGCCCAGAGGCAATGTTCCAGCCTGCCTTCCTTGGAATGGAATCTGCTGGTATCCATGAAACCACTTACAACTCTATTATGAAGTGTGATGTTGACATCCGTAAGGATCTGTATGCCAACACAGTCCTGTCTGGTGGCTCCACCATGTACCCTGGTATTGCTGACCGAATGCAGAAGGAAATTGCAGCCCTTGCTCCACCAACCATGAAGATCAAGATCATCGCTCCACCAGAGCGTAAATACTCTGTATGGATCGGAGGCTCCATCTTGGCATCTCTGTCCACCTTCCAACAAATGTGGATTTCCAAGCAGGAGTATGATGAATCTGGACCTGCAATTGTACATCGCAAATGCTTCTAAATTCACATGGACTTGATTGAAAAATGAATCGTTGTTTAGTTTGACTAACTGGAGAACTTCACCACTCCAGTCTTGGGTTTGGAATACAAAATCTGAATGGTAAAAAAACACGGACTTGTCATGTTGTGTAAATTTTTATAAACATTGTGGTGATTTGTGATTGAAGTGCACAATTCAGCTGTGCAGTAAACAGTAATAGGCTTTATTATTGTAGTGTAAAAATTGTAATAAAAGCTTTGTGATCCAATGTTGTGGTAAATTTTGTGATAAAGGGATGGCAGGGGCTCAAAATGTATTGGCCTGTAAATGATGGTCTTTGTGTTGAACAAAAAGAGATGCATTCAATTGGCATCCCATCAGAAACACAAGTTTAATTTCCTCCATTGTCAAAAATATAGCTTTCCGAAGAAATTCTCAGTGGTGTAAATAAACCTGGGAAAATACCACATGTGATCTTTATAGAAAGAAAAATTGCAGTACTTAACTTTCCGCATGTGATAGCCGTATGCAGTCTCTTGCCTGCCGGTAAGATCATTCGCTGTGTGACATTATTACATGTGCTGCCCCCCCCCCCCCAAAAAAAAAAAAAATTTAGAAACGTGAGCATGTCTTATAAAATGAGATCTTGGGACCCTACGTGTAGCTTCGCGGTAGGGGGTTACGGCTACACGTTACATGATCTATGGGAACAATTCGCGTCAAGTGGTCTTCTACATTCCAAAGCCGCAAAAAAAGCGGGTAACCATGCTTTCTTTGTTAAAATCATCCCTTGGAGGAGTAGTCATTCATCCAAACAAGTATTCTCTGGTTCACATTTCCAGAGGTTTTTGTGCCTCCCCGTAATTTCTTATGCATGCATTGAGTGCATTCCTGGGACACGAGGACGTAGTGCCGAAATCTCTCTATAAATTGAAATTACGGGTGGTAAGGTTCTGCTGTCTTTGAAAGACAAGCCTAGGGGTCTGGCAGTGTCTTCAGTGGTAATATCAGATGCATTTGAAAGATTTGTTAGTACGTCTGCTTGGTCACTGTGTTCTCAAAGTAGTGTACCATCATGGAAAGGAAGCAATTATTTTTAAAGCGCAAGGGGTATAGTGTGTATTCTTGGTACCGACACAAGCCACACCCTCCGCGTACAAACCCCACCCAGATACTAAGTATCTTCTAAAATGGCTTACATATCATATTACAAATTTCAAGTAGTTAGAAGCACCGATGTCTGAAAACTAACGGGTTCCAGTTTTTACGGGCAACTGCTGCAGTCCTGACAATTGTGGCGCTGTTAAGTTCTCCGCTCGCTCGCGCGCGATACACGCGTTTCCACGCTCGGACAGAAAACTGGGAATGAGTGCTGACTAATTTCTACTACCCTTCATGACTTGCGGCTTTCGAGAAGAAGGTCAAGATGGCGACTTCAACTGATATGAAAGGAAATGTGGTCAAAATGGAAGTGGATTACAGTGATACTGTAGAGAAAAGGATTCCCGAATGCGAAGCAATAGCTTCTGTAAGTAATACGTGAGTTTTGTGCAGTTTCCTTGACAGGGAGCACAATTTTCGTCGTACACGTGATGAATAGTTCCCCATACACTGGAATCGTTGATTTGCCGGTTTATTTGACATAATTCGTTTCGATTCCATTTTGGGTCATATTTTAACAGGATGGGAAACTGCATGAAGCGCTGGAGATTCTTCTGTCTCTAGAGAAACAAACTAGAACGGTGAGCACTTTTGATAACTTTAAAGAGACCGTCAAAGGTCATTAGACCTCTCTTTTCTTAGATGGCAAATTCTCGGGGGTGGGGGTACGTTACGGTGACAAATGCCCTACAGTGGGAACAAAACGGTTTCCAGCAGTGGTGACGCCAGTGGCAACAAGCCACAAAACAACGAGTTAATTGATGAAAAACAACTGTGTGGCATACACTTTAGTAGATTTTCTTGCCACTGCTTGCAAAACAACAATGTGGAAATACCAAATTTAGGGTTTCCGTCAAAAATCATCCGTTTTTGTGTTTGTAATCCACATCCAACGTGCCTGTCAGAAGTGCAGGGGTAACCTCGGAGGAGGCAAATGAGTGACCTGGGACTGGAAAGGTGTGAAAATGCCCAGCAGTTGCCTGGGGTGGGCACAGCTGAAATTTACTGATGCATTAATTTATTTTGATGGGATAACGTTTGTAAATAATAATTATTGATGAAAGCTTATTAAGTTTTACTTAGACTATATGCAATTCCCTGAGGCTTGTTTTGTCAAACTTGTGATTGTAATATGTAATTACTGTAATATGTAATATGTAATATGTAATTACTTGTAATATGTAATTGCTGTAAAAGTTTGGAATCACCTTGATGAAAGCATCAAACACCTCCCCCTTAAGAAATTTAAAGACAAAGTTAAGCAAAACATCTTACAGTCTTACTGTTCATGAGTTTTCAACTGGTATTCGTTTGTTTATTTATTTATTTATTCATTTATCTTTTTATTTATTTATTTATTTATTTATTCTTTTCGTCTCTTTGCATTGACTAGTCTTTGCTTTGCTCAAGCTTTAGTGCCAACCTAACTTCTATATTTACATATTACTTAGTTTTACTCAGCTCGATTAGCTTTTTAGTTATCCTGAGTAACAATTACCCTTTTTTGTATTGATTTCTTATATTGTAAAAACTTTTTTGTTAATTTGGTAATAAAGCTTGTTGTTGTTGTTGTTGTACTGTACATGAAGTATCAAATAGAAAGAACAGGTCACAGTGCTGGTGGAAGATATACATGAACAATGTACAATCCTTGTGAGTTTGCGTAAAATTGCCTGAACAGTAGTAATACAGCTTCAACTATTTGAGTCTGTTTTGTCTCTATTGATGTGTTTCACGGTTCAGAACAGAAATACCCTGAGCATGGAGTGGCAAAAGGGACATGCAGGTTGATTTTGGCAAACTTTGATCTCTTGATTATCATAAATACATGGGTAAAAGACTATTACATTTAGTATGAAGGCAAAAGGTTATGAATTGAAGGATATATTATTGTTATATACCGGACAGCAGGTCCATATAGGGAAAAAACTGTGCCTGCCGTCTCAAGTATGGCCCGTCAGGCCTGGGTCCTAGGGCATACTCAAGACCGAGGGCACAGCTTTTCCCTATATGGACCGATTAAGGCCGGTAAATCACATTTTTATTTTACTATATATATGAATTTTGTGGGATGTATTTGACAGTGCTTGTTGAAGAGAAAATAATGTGTGGTAATTTTTTGGCATATTAAGCAAAGTGTCGATGAAATTCCATCTTGTTATTGGTCTGCATGTGCTTATGTGCACACTGATAAGACAGGAAATATGCAATAAGAAACTACTGATTCCTTTCATTGACTTCCTATGGCAGGCAGCTGATATGCATTCCACAAGCCGTGTTCTGGTGTGCATAGTTCAACTCTGTTTCAAGAGTAAAGACTGGAATGCTCTCAATGAACACATAGTTATCTTGACCAAGAGAAGGAGTCAATTGAAACAAGTAAGACTGGTAACCATTGCCTGGTTAAAAAAAATGAACAGTTGATTCTTGTCATGTACAGGAAACTGCTTCTCTTCCAACCTTTTTGTTTAATTGTTGAAAATACTGGCTTCTAAATTTTGTTGGAAAAAAGAGGAAATAATTTTTGGTATTTTAAAAAAGAAAGTTTTCATCATGGTCTATTTTTGTTTTTGCATACGCTATATCCTGGATGCAACCATTGAGGATTTTATTGTGTATTGCATTCTGATTGCTTCTTTTGTCTCATACAAAAGAATTTCGATTCCCTGCCCAAACAAGTGTTTACAGTGTAAGTTGCCAAATTCAGTATGACGATGCTTCCATTTTTGAGTTTGAAGTGGGCTGCTTTTGATGTTAGGGGAGTCTGTTTTGTTATTTCATGTTGCATGACAGGGCTCCGAATTAAAAAAATTGCTTAGTCGCCTTTTGGCACCTAAGCAGTGAAAAATAGTTGCTAGCAGTAAATGTTTAGTGGCCAGTTTAAACTCCATTTTCTGTAATGTGTGATATACACGTACGACGTACCCACTTAAAATTCTGCACCCACGGTAAAAAGATGAAAGGGTAATGTCAAAAGACAAAGCAGACAGACTTTGTTTATATACATGTGAGTTTGCTCTTTTTTTCTCAAGACAAAAAAAGTAAAACTAGACGGTAACATACTTTTGGACTTGACCTGTTTACTTTTTAATCTAAATCGTGCAAAAAATCTAGTTGCCAGATCAGAATTTTCAGTCACCAATGAGGAAATTTTAGGCACTCTGGCACCCGTATTGGTCGCAATTTTCAGCCCTGCATGATTTATTTTGTCGTTTAAGGCTCAAAGATTGCTGTTACATCTGTATGTGAAAATTTGATCTTACTGGTATTGTACTACTGTTTTAAGGCTGTAACAAAAATGATCCAAGAAGCCTTTACGTACGTGGAACAGACTCCTGACTTGGAAACTAAACTAAAGCTGATAGACACACTTAGAACAGTTACAGCAGGAAAGGTAACTACATAACTATAATAATTGAAGGGCTTTGAGAAAAAATGTTGCAAATTTAAGTGACTCTTTTAGTTCCTTTGGTCGTTATGTTAAATTGTGGTGGAATTTCAAGGAATTTTGGGGGGGGGGGGGGGG
>BLFK01000201.1:1627976-1647228 GCA_014634185.1 Astreopora myriophthalma | reverse complement strand
GGGGGGGGGGGGGGGGGGGCAAGAGAATTAAAATTGATATGAAAATACAGGGTAAATTTTCTTCCTTTCCTTTCATTCTATTGCCCTAGTTTTTGGCAACAGCATGGGGAAGTTCACCCCTGTACTTTTATTGCAGTTGATTCTGTGGACGTTGGCCATGATTTTGCCAACAATCATCTAAAAATCGTGCAAAAGTCACTTAGGACATTTTTGACTGGAGCCATTCAATTATCAATATTATTGATGTTAAGCATACATTTGTATTTTTTACATTGAACAGTTGGATCCCACACTCAATTGAACACCATTTTCACATGATGGAACAACTGTAATCAGGGTTCGAACTTAACAGGCATCTGCTTTAAATACCCCGGGCACATAAAATTCAACTTGGGCAACTGAAATCTTCTGTCCAGTTGCCCCAACTGTCAAATGGGTTCCATCATGCGGGGCAACTGTTAAAATGTTCAAGAAATTGTTAAAATAACAATCACAAGTGCAGGAAAAAGAGAAGAAACCTCTTTTATATTCATGCTGCACACCAAACAATAATTTTTAGATTGTGCCTGATCACAACTCTTATCAGAGTCGCTGGTACACCTCACTAGAGGATTCACAGAAGGAACTTTTGAAAGCACCTTTTCAAAATTTAACGTGATTTTTTAGTCTTCCCCATGAAAAAAAAAAAAGCCAGAGAGAAAGAGCAGTCCCCCTTGTCTGATGTTTGTCAAGTTCATTGAGATAATGTCCAATGGCTTTGAAAAATGCAAGAGTACAAAGCCTCCTCTCTCAGTTTGAAAAATACATTCGTTGGATCCAGTTTTCTGCAGCAGAGGGTGAAAATGTACTGTAAATTCTGTTTGGATGGAAAGAAACATGCAGACAAGAGTAGCTCCTTGAAGAGTTGAGATAAGTTCCTATAAACTGGTGTCATTCTTGTCCATAACAAGAGCAAGCAAAAGTTGCACCATGCTGATGTTTTCTGTGCAAAACATAACCCACAAAAAAGGTAATGAATTGATTTCTAAAAGCAAAACATACCTCAAGGTCTAAGAATAAGTACTGCATTTTTATTTGATTTCCACTGCTTTTAGCTCATTGCAGTTGTTTGTGATGTGCAACTATTTTTTGAAAAAGGGCAAGCACAATTTCCTGAAATTTTAATTTCAAACCCTGATAATAAATGTAAATAATTATTGCAGATGCCTGTCAAACCATTTTTGTTGTGACTAGGCATCATGGTTTAATTTAAACCACAAACATATGTACATCATCATCGTTATCGTCATCGTCATCGTCATCGTCATCGTCATCGTCATCGTCATCGTCATCGTCATCGTCATCGTCATCGTCATCGTCATCGTCATCATCATCATCACTTTATTGAAGTCTCAAAGTTATTTAGCTGAGCATGAGTGCTCTACTAATTCGGGAGACTACAAATTAAGTTAAAGCAGAACAAATCAATTGAATTTTTTTTTTTTTAAGAGAGGGAAACTGGAGTATTCTGGGGGAAAACCTTTCGGAGCACAGTAGATAACCAACAAACTCAGCCCACATATGGTGTCAAATCCAGAAATCGATCCTGGGCCACATTGGTGGAAGGCTAGTGCTCTCACCACTGTGCCAACCCTGTTCCCCCAATGTACATGTGTTATTTCTACAGTAGTCACATTATGCAAATGTTTTCTATGCAGTCCTTCAATTCAATAGTCTGCCAATTTAATGGTCTGTTGATTAATTTGTTAAGAACCAGGAAGTCATTGTAGAAAGGATATTTACTGCTGCTGAACTTTAATTGCATGTAGTTTTTGATTGAGTTATGTAATTATACGTATTTTAGGCTATTCTTATTTCACCTGATTTTACGGTACTTTCATTAATAATTGTGGTGTGTCTGTTGTAGATATATGTTGAGATAGAGAGAGCACGCCTAACAAGAATGCTGGCTCAGATAAAGGAAGACCAAGGTGATACTGCAGGTATGGTGGTGTTGTGTTAATTTGTCATACATGTAATTGTCATGTCTAAACGAAAGGGTGTTCTGTCCTGCCATTTTCTCATTTTCCTCTTTGCCTTCTCGTTTCTGAATCTCTTGTCAATATCATACGGTCAGACACCCGTACTCTCAGCAAAGCCTAGAAAAGTGCAATTAGAATGGAGTGAGAGACACTTCTTTAGTAGACTGTTGACTCTATAAAACACTTGCTACTGTGTAGACATTTGAAGAGATATGTTGCAGGTAATTTTTAATTTTCATTCATTTTAATTTTGACTAGTTAATTTTCTCATTAACTGGGTAGTTTTATCTTAGTTTATAATGAGGTATTTTTTCTCACTATAGTAACTGTTAGTTGTATACTATTCTTTGGCGAGGATTATTGGTTAGGCCTAAGCACTGATTTAAAATGGTTAGATTTTAGGGTTAGGGTTATGGATACTACCAGCACACAGCATGTACTGGTGTATGTTCTCATTTGGCATAAATTAAGCTTTGGTTCAGGTGAGTCTGGGACTAAAATAAGAATAAATTCAACTAAAGTGAGGGAATTTGCACATTGTCCCATGTGGTGTCCTGGATATGAAGGCAGACTCTTAATCTGAAGATAGCTGGTTCAAACCGCAGTAGGTAAAAGGTATATTTCTTCTTTCTCACATCCTGGTTCATAATAACTTAGACCAGATAGAGATAAGGGAACAGACAGGAAAAAGATAGAAAAGTAGAAAAGAAAAAGAAAGAAAAGGAAGCAAAATCTGTTTTTAAACATTTGATTAAGACCACAGCAATGGAAAAATTACCTGTTTAAAAAAATATGTACCTAGTTAAAAAAAGTTCCCTATGAAAAATTTTTAACCACAACAGATGCATTGGTAATGAAAAAAAAAAAACAAAAAACAAAAACAAAACAAAACAATATGTGAATTTCTGCACTTTTATGTTTTCACCCTAGCTAAAACACTGGTACACTGTGTTTTAAAAGCATCTCTGAACAGGTAATCTCACCAAAAAACTTGGAGTGTCTGCCTGAGAAGCAGAAGCTGGTATATAGCTGTATTGCTGTGGATATTTTTCATCCTCAGCCAGATTTGTGGCCACATTTCATTCAGTACACTGCGAATAAGTTATGAAATTAACTATCTCAAGTGATGTGAAGAAAAAAACAAAGAAAAAGAAAAAAAATCTGGGCACTTAGGAAGGGGGAGGGGAACAAGAGAGAGAAAATATGAAAATACAGGGAAATAATTTTTTTGCGGGCTTCTGTTCATTGCATAGCCCTAATTTTCGCCATATAGCATGGGAAAGGTCATGCCATAATTTTAGTGCAGTTGATTTAGTGGAAATTAGCTGTGATTTTGCCAAATGACTTAAAAGCTACACAAAATTCTAACCGCACTTTTATGTATATCAGTTGAAATTGAACTGAAATAACAAGACCTGGGTTTGCGTGGAAAGGGCAATTACTTACAGTGTACATCAACTTTATCGTCTTGCGTATTTTAGAGGCTGCCAATATTCTTCAGGAACTTCAGGTAAGAGACAAGAATTAAGATGGTGTGTGAAATTTACAGGAAGTTCTTGCATCCATGCAAATCCTACGGTTTGTACTGTTAGTGGTATGTTGCAAGTCCTTGCAGTGTACTCAAACAAAGTTCAGGCCAATAAATGAAATGCATAGCAAAATTGAAATTGTCTTCTAGTGTCATTTCCAAACCATGTGGAGGCATGGTGTGCTAGGTTGAAATTAAGGTGCTGTACTCTCAGTTGGAATATTGGCATCAATATTGACATATTGCCATCAATATTATCTCAATTTGAATATTGACCCTTTGCAGTTTGAAGCCTAGAATGTAGTTTGATAGCCTGCCATGTTTCCTTGGACAAGAAATGCAGCTAACAATTTCCAGTGCTGCTGCTGCTGCTTCTTCTTCTTCTTCTTCTTCTTCTTCTTGTTCTTCTGCTTCTGCATCTTCTTGTTCTTGTTCTTCTTGTTCTTCTTGTTCTTGTTCTTGTTCTTCTGCTGCTGCTGCTTCCTCTTCTGCTGCTGCTGCTTCCTCTTCCTCTTCTTAAATGGGTAGGATTAAACTGTGACATAAACATGTAAATCTTACAGGTTGAAACCTATGGATCAATGGAGAAACGTGAAAAGGTGGATTTCATCCTGGAGCAGATGCGACTGTGTCTAGCCAAGAAGGACTTCATAAGAACACAGATTATCAGTAAGAAGATCAGTCCTAAGGTGTTTGAAAATAACCAAGAACAGGTTTGTCCAAGAGGTCTTTTTGTTTCTGATCATAAAAGGGTAGTTGTTATTTCCACCGCTGACTTAGGTTGTGTGCTATTTGGATCTACCATTTCAACCAAAACCAGATTTGGTTGATTTGGTTGAAGTTTTCAACCATTTTCGGTAGAATCGTGTTTGCGACTGGGTATAGTCATTCACACACCTCCTCAACTTCTTTTGCCAAGTCCGGTTGGCAGGATTTTTGTGGGAAAATCAATCAAAATGCAAAAACTTGGTGTCTGCCAACAGATCATCGGAAGTTACCTATCGTTTTCAACCATTCCAGCCTAGTTTGGAACTGGTTGAAAAAGTTGATCAACCACATCAACCAAGCAACTCAACCAAGTGAAATTTTGATTACAATAGACCACGAACTTAGTTTACTTTACAACACTGTAGTATACATATAATTTATCACAGTGGTTATCTTCAAAGAGCAGTAGCAGTCAGCATTGCATGGCCTAGGCGCATGCTCATGTGGTCCTTCAGTCGCATGGTTGCATTTGTTGGAGATCTTGGAGGCCTTTTTGTGCTGCTTTTGATCCAGTTGCTTCCCCCCCTCCCCTCCCTATTTTTCCACTGCTTGTCAGTGTGATGGGTGCTTTCACACCTGGGTGTGGGGGCTCATGGCTGGGTTGCAGGGATTGCCAGCCATGGGAGTGTTACTCAGTCTAGGGGCTGGCTGGCCGGCCGGCCTCCAGTGGAAACCCTTGGATGTCCCAGGCACCCAGTCTCCATTCTGCGATGTAGTTGTTAACATATAATTGTTGAGCAGTTTGTTGTAATAGTGCCTCGTGAAAATTATGGATGATAACGTGATGGTATGAAGCTAGCCAGGGGAGACTGGCGAGGTCGAAAGCTTGACTTTATTTATTTTTGAATTCCTTAAATTTTTTTTTAGTTTTTTGTTAATTGCAGTTTGTGAAAGTATAAGCAGGCATTTTTAGCCATCGTCTTCCTTACAATTAATTTGTTTACATGAACAGGAAACGTTCATATCACATTATTTTTTGTCTTCCTCAAAACTATAAAATTTTACTGCTTTTCTTCTGAGTTTTAGAGATTTCTATGCAAAGCCCACAAGCTTCAAGCTGTAAAATGTCACCATGTAAAGATGTGGACTCTTTGTCTTCGCCTTACTTTTTTTACATCACCCAAACTGCGTGGCTTAAAACGGTGCATGTTTATGGTAAGCATGTGCCCCTTGTTACTAAATTTCAATAAGTGTCTCCCTGTTCTGCAGGATTTGAAAATGAAATTCTACCAGTTGATGATTGAAGTGGCACGTCATGATGGCAGCTACCTGGATATTTGTAAATATTATCGAGCCATGTTTGACACACCTGCTATCACGGAGGATAAAGACAAGAAACATGAGGTGAGAGGGAGAAATCATAGACTGTGAGGCCAGTTTCCTTATGATCTGTAGCAGCCTGTGGCACATGGCTTGGGCGATCAGAAGAGTTTAATCTCGTTTTACTTTCTGACCGATGCAACGCTTCCAACCAAGATGATTGCTAATGGAAATGTTTGTCTGGGATTATCTGCGGCACTTCACTGACACAGTATTGTTTTTGTTAAAACATGTGTCATGCATTGTACAATCAGACCTCCAATAAATGCTTGGTACCCTTTTGCCATTTTTCTGAGGACTAAGGGTACACTTGTCTGTGATTGCTTACGGAACTGGGAATGGTGTGCAATCCTCTGAGATACCACTGATACAGACAGCTTCTGGTCATGCCACAGATTGCTGCAGACCATTACCGATTTTATGGAAACCATTAAGGCCTTAAACCTTACAGGTTGCTGTTGTCATGAATGTCATAGATTAAGGGAATTTTTCACTAATGTCTTCTTTCCACCATGTGATCACCTGCCCCTTGTACAACTAACACCCATCCTTGGAGACCAAGGACAGAAAAACATACACAATGTAAAAAAATACATTGCTCTCTGGCTACTATTCCATTGCTTCCTGCAGTCTAAACTTACAAAACTAGTGAAAGCCTTATTCCATTTCTGAAAAGAAAGACACCTTTCTCATATGTTTTTGTCTTCCTCTAAGACTGACAGCTTGGTGTGTAAATTCTTTTTGCTTTTCATACAGGTGTTGAGAAATGCTGTGTTGTTTCTAATTCTTGCTCCCTATGATAATGAGCAGTCAGATCTCATTCATCGTGTCAGTGAGGAGAAAGCACTAGATGAAATTCCACTCTATAGGTACATAATAATTAAGAGCCTGTATTTGATTTAGTCGATTGTCATTAATTTTGCCACTGATCCTTTGTATTGTTTAGTCAAATTTCCTTTACTGTGCCTTTCAATAACATGCAGACTCTACACTTCAAAATCCAACTCATGTTTTCATTTTTAACAGCCATCAATCCTATTCACAGTGACAGTTGGACTGTTTAAAACAGAAACTGACAAAGTGGATCAGAATCTGCCAGCCACAAAGTCCAATGTGGCTCTTTGACTCGATCTGCTACAGCAACTGACAGCAGTGGTATAGAAAACCTTTGTTTGAAATTTGAACTTCAGAGGCTGCTTGTTATCAAAAGTGCAATAAGTTCTGTTTTGATACTAATTTGTTCAACTTTAATGTACACGCACAGGTATAATTATATGAGTTGTGAACAGGCCATTTCTGAGTTCATTTCAGCCTCTCTTTCAAAGCGAGTCCAACTGCAAAATTTTTGTGATGATAATTAGTTTTGCTTTGCACATGAATGAAAACTAATTGCCCTTGAAAAAAGGGGCTGAAATGAACTTGGAAATCCCAAAGTCCAGCTTTAAGTCACACACTGGCTTTCAGGGCTGAGTTGTGTGAAGAAGGGTAACTGCTAAACTGGGTTAAATACCATACATGTAGCTCTCACTGTGCTTCGACACCTGTTAGGAGCACTCAGACTTTTTTCTGATTATACCCGATTATACGTGTCATTACTGATCAATAAATTTCCTCATTTCAATAATAATAATAATTATTATCTTTCTGACAGGGATCTTCTTAAGTGTTTCACCACTCCAGAACTAATGCGCTGGTCTCACATAAGGGAACTGTACGAGTCTGAACTGAGAACAGTGGCATCAGCTACTGGGGTGTTTGATCTGGAAACAGATGAAGGCAACAAGCGCTGGGAAGACTTGAGAAAGAGAGTTGTGGAACACGTGAGTGAAATGCTGCATAGTTACGTCATTATTTAGGTTATGTTTTACAGTCTGGGCACAAAGTATGCATATGTTCCTGTTCCCCTGTGAACCATCTCAGATTGTGCAAGCTGCAAATGGACTGATGATGAAGGAAAGTATCCTGGCAGTTTCATTTGATTACCCCAGGATGTGGACTAGGTATTTTCCTGGTGTGGCAGCCACTCAAGCGAGTATATTTATTTTGCTGACTTCTTAAGTGAGGAATAGGTCGAACAACTGGGGAATGGGGCCAAAAGAAATTGGCAGAAAAGCATGCTAAGCAGGGGACTGGGAAGGAGGTGCTGCCATATCTGGTACCCTCCCCTCCTATACCCCAGTTATTTCCACACTAAGGAGGACCTTGGATCTAGGCTATCATCTAATTGCCCTCGTGCATTGAAAACGACTTGCGACAGATCATTTGAGATGGTGATAATTATTTGGCTGTAGTTGACAATGACAAAGTTCCTTTACATGTAGGTCTGTTTTAGTCACAAAAAGAATTTATTTTTTTCAATCCACAATGGATTTTTTAGACTATTTTTTACTTTGGTTGTTTTCAACAGAACATCAGAGTCATGGCAAAGTACTACACAAAAATAACACTGCGAAGGATGAGTCAGCTGTTGGATCTGGCCGTCGATGTAAGTACTGAAGCCATCAACTCTTGTTTTCTCCTCATGTGATAAATTTTAGTAGTGCCTTGGTTTGATTAGCAAACACTAAAAAAGAAGCACCTTTTGAAAGTCATGCATCTCTCTTGAGACCTGTCGATGAAAGATGGATATTTGAAACTTACAGTAGTTCTTGAATTCTTTTATAAATTATTTTATCCTTTCAACCAGATTGATACACTACCGTATTTCCAATTTGTTATTTCTTTATAAAGCTCACTTATCTTATCTGTCCCCTGGCGCCAAGATATTCGCATAGGGCCATAAAGCTCACTTGCAGTGTTCCAAATGAGCATTAAGAGACCGGTCTCTGGTCAAAAGACTATCAAAGCTGTCTCTGAACAGCTGACACGACAAATCAAGTGATACACTTCAGAAAATGTATCGAGACCCACTGGTATTGACCCCAGCTTGACCCCTTCAGATTCCTTGTGGGCACCTCACCTTAAGATGTTTAAGAAGATGCTTACAGTAACTGCAAAAAAATAATTTCAAATTACTGTTTGCATTCGTAGTTCACTCAGCATTTATTCATTTGCAGTTACTACGTATCTCTGGATGCTCATACACTGTAAACAAATTCTCACCACCAAGGAGCAATCACATTATTGTAGTCAAACATTAATTTTAACATGAAACAACAAACATGTTGTTCACAAACTAAATGTTCTTTTTCTGTGTGGCTGGCTTTCCAATTGGTGGAAATACAGTAGTGTACACATGTACTGTACATGGTCAGCATGGAATGCTTGCAGTGCAGTTTAAAAATACAGAACACTGCTTCATACACCATACATGCAATAAATTCAAGTTACCAACAGGTCAAGTCAACAAGCCACAATAAGTTGCAAAATTGTCAAGATATTATGAATGAAAAATAGCCTTTCTTACGTAAAAATTGTCGCTAGACTAGTAATAGATCTGTGATGTACAATACACACACTCCTTCTCATCCTTGATTGCAAGTTGTTCGTCTAAGTTTTGAGCATGGTCTTGTATTGGTACCAAATTATTGTGGTAAGGGAGGAAGTGATCAGAAAGTGGGAGATCATTAAGAATTCATTGAAACCCAAAATTAATACACTGTAAAGTTTAGTGTCTCAAGTATTTTTGCTACAGTGACACCCCTCGTAGCTTCAGTACCGTTACAGTAATAATTTTTTGACTGAAAACCATTATACACTGAACTCTTTTTCTTTTCAGGAGACAGAACTGTTCCTTTCTGAACTTGTGGTGTCCAAAACAGTCTTTGCAAGAATTGACCGCCTTGCAGGCATCGTTACTTTCACCGCTCACAAAGAATCTAATGAGATTCTAAATGAGTGGTCGCACAACCTCAACGCTCTGATGCAGTTGTTAAATCGCACAACACATCTCATTACCAAGGAGGAAATGGTACACAAACTTGTACAAATGTAATTCTTTTGTTGCATCTTATTGATGCGGTGCATGCATGCAGACAAGTCATTTTATTCGGACATCGCTGTATTTTTGCTTGTCATGCATCCCAGATATCGAAGGAGACAAGTGCTTGCATGGCTCAAATTGCATTGTAAGGTCTGCACTTGATTCAGAGGTGAAGCATTTCGTAAGTCATGATAGGAAAAGACAACTGAGAAGTACAGTGTATGAAGCTTACATTAATACAGTACATAAATTAAATAAATGAAATAACTTGCAAGGCATGGTTGTCATTTGATCTAGAAATACGACTTTTGTGATGATGTAGGGCAACTGTTCTCTTCAAAACCCACCTACTGTAAGAATTAATGTTATTTGCTGTCAATCAAAAGCCAGGGAACAGACGAGGAATAGTCGTCTTTTTCCCAAAAGTTTGGATTCACAGAATTTTCAAACCAGCTTCATAATTGAATTAATAGCCACTGCATAAAAAAATAGCCTCCACCACACTGTACTAGAAATACACAACATTGCATAGCAGTGCATACTAACTTCATTTTTGTAGATTTAAAACTGGATTGGTCCCTATTGTTTTCTCACCTCTACAAGGCACACAATAGCAGTATTTTAACCTGTAGTTATTCAAATGGCAGTATTTCTGCTAAATCTGCTGCCAAAAGAAGCAAATTCAGTGGGATAGATTGAATTTTCAGAGTACTGGTGGCAACCAGAAATGGGAACGAACGGTTTAATACCATAAGTGACTTACAGCCAATCCTTGTTAATAATATCTAGTGCTGGAAACTTTTCCCTGAATGTTGCAATGTCACCAGCCAAAAAGTGATTGTAGCACAATGATAATGTTTTCAGCAAGGGTAGCTGGTTAATCATTTGACAAAGAGGAGCTACACTCAATGTAACAAACATATTCTCCTCTATTGACAAGTACTCAAGTGTTGCAGCAGATTTGAGGACAAAATTACTGAGCAGGTTGACTCGTTTTGCCAATCCATTGCAAGCTAAATTCAAACACTCTAAATGTGCAAGGTTTTCCATTGAGCTCATTTCGCGGAGAGTCTCCTCTTTCAAACCACAACCTGCAAGGTTTAAATGTGTGAGGCTTGAGGTAAGACTTCGAAGAATGATTGCTGTTCCTGCCCTCATGTAATTGCCACTCAAATCAAGTTTTTTTAGTTTCATAAGCTTGCTGCAGATGTTGGCTACATGCTGGTTAGTTTGATTTGAGCGCAAGTAATTGTATGAGAAGTTTAGGTCTGTCAGGTGAATCAGAGGCAGGATGGCTTGTGCAATGGCCTTGATTCCACCATCAAATGCCAAATTATTCAATGTGAAGTCTAGACCAGTAGTGACATCAGGCTGAAATGCAACAGATATTAAATGACACGTTATTGTGCGCTCAGATCAAGAGTGAAGGAATTTGCGCAAAATCGTCCTTAGTGACTTGCGTGGTTTTTGTCATTTCACAAAATGACAGCCACTTTCTGGTGAATCCGCTGCACAAATTATGGGGCGAGCTTCCCGTGCTGTATGCCATTTATTAGCACAATGGGAAAAAAAGAAGCCAGCTGAAGGGGTCAGGGCAAAAATGTCCTGACTTTTTTAGCGAGTTTGGTCATTTTGCGAAATTGCAGCCAAATTTTTCACATTGGAAATTAAAATATCCTATTTGATGTGAACAAAATAATGAAGGAAAAGAAAAAAAAAATTCCTGGGCCCTGGGGGGGGGGGGGGGGGCACAAGAGCAAGAAAATATGAAAATACAGGTTTTTTTTTTTTTTTTTGCTGCTTTTCATCAGATTGCCCTAATTTTTGGCATATAGCATGGGGATGTCTACCCTGTAATTTTAGTGCAGTTGATTGGGTGGAAATTGGCTGCGATTTTGCAAAATGACCTAAAAATTGTGCAAAAGTCAGGATGTTTTATCCCAGAGCCCTTCATTTTCCTTCCTCTTGCACGCCCCTCCCCCCTTGCCCTGAACTAGGTTTGTTTTTTTCTCATTATTTTCTTGATACACTTGGCATAGAAGGTGAGTTGAATGAGTATTACATGTAAGTATAAATGTTACACTACCTTGCTTGCTGTCTCTTTATGATCTTCATTCGGTAAGTTCCCCCTCTTTCTTCCTGGTGGGACTTTCATTGAGAGATATACATTAAACAGAAAGGCCCCAGATTACCAAAGGAAGATCATTAAGAGACAACCAACAGGTTGGTGCAACACTCATGCTTATTTCTTTTATTATGCTGTCTGACATGTGCCACATCCAACACAACATGGAGCCGAACACAGAGCTTGGGCCAGATGTGCCATCACCTCTAAACAACCCATCAGAGCGACGACATGTCTTATCCTAATGTCTTCCTTGATGGTGGCATGTGAAATCTTCAAGTCCACAACTGAACGACTTCTGCAAGCTTGAATTGCAATGGCACAGTTTGCGTTGAAAAACACGCCATCAAGCATTACCACTATTGGAGGAAGTCCTTTTCTCAAAGGTTCTGTCATGGCACTCTGTTTCAAGGATTCTGGGACAGGACGCATGTCTAAGATTTTCATTCCTGATACATCATTGTCTGAAATGGGAAGATTAACTGCTAACTTACAAAATGCAGTGGTTCCATGGTGACCTGGGAAATTGATACCAAAATATCATGTAAGAGTTGTGTGGACATTATTGTTATAATAACAATCTTGTTTGCCATTGCTGTCCGTCACTGCAGTGGGCCTTTAGAGAAACAAAAGTTGTAGTTACAGTAGGTATTTTTCCCATGACATTCCCATGGGGAAACAGATGTTGCCCATAGGAAAGCAAAATTTCTGATGTTTAACTGAAGCGAAATAGCTCTGGGAAATTTCCATGGATACGTAACAAATGAAAGAATTGCCCATAGCAGTTCCTGATGTAAGTCTGTTGGTTAACGAAGACCCCAGAGCAGCCCATCCAATTCCATGCCAAAGGCACTCTCTCCAAGTTTGCCCTCGCAGTGGGTAACTTACCACTATGTAACTGCATATCAGACTAAATCAAACCCAACCTAAGTGATTTCCCAAGGGGACATTTGGGCAGAGGGTCTAAATCGTAATGTTTGGGTAGACAAGCTTCTCACTAGAAGCTTCTGAAACTCAATGGATGAACAACGGAAAAACCGCTCAGACAGTTTGTATGGGTTGCCTGTGGTTCAACTCCACGATAGCTCAAGCTCTCTGGTCCCTGAACGGACTCACCTATATTACACCCCCTCATGTCCACAAACTTTAAAGTATTCACAGCTCCCTGCAAACAGTAAGCCAGTAAAACTGCTTTTGGTTCATCAAACCCGGAGACATTGCGCAAAACGAGTTGTTCTAGGGGCCAGTTCGTAATTAAACTTCTCAGGAAAAGAATTCGCGAATGGGAAATGGAGGACACCAGAAGCTCTTGTAGAAGATTTCTCGGAAGTGCACTTAGGTCACACCCTTCCACGAAGGATCCATGCTGATGAATTATAGCAGAGGCCGATAAATTAACCAGCGAAGTAGCCGGCATCATGCCAAATTAAGAAGGACAAATGTTCAGTACATGGGGTCATACATGGGGGTATTTACTACTTCATGATACTATGTCATATAGTCGTCCGTCTCAGACGGGTGTGGACAAAACGTGGGGTAGGCCATGGCGTAGACCATGGTGTAGGCCTTCGCCTACCCCATGGCCTACCCTATGGCCTACCCTATGGTCTATGCTCACGTGGAATCTTATATTGGGCCCAGCCACCCGTACAGGCTCCATCTCGAATGCTTAGCGGAGGTACTCGGGGATGAGTGATAAAAGTCTGTAAAAGTACACATGGTGCGTATCGTTCAACCTTTAGCACTGTATCACTAAGGACGCTTTTCTTTCTATTTCGGCAAAAAATGCAAAATCTAGGGTGGGCCATAAGGTAGGCCATGGCCTACCCCACGTTTTGTCCACGTCTGTCTCTGTGTGAAAACGATCACACTTAAGTCACGTGGATTTTTTGGTACTTACTTTCGAAACCGAAAGAATTCATGTACTTGTGAAAGTTCGACGCATAAAGAATGCGCTCATTTGCACGGTCAACTGAAATTGTTGTTTCTGGCTTGTGCACGTACCAGTCATACCGGTAATTTGGTTCTTTTCAGAACATGCGACTTGAAGTAAGCTCATGTTTGTGTTTGAGTACTACCGTGTTTGTGGTGTTGCCATCTCTAGTTCTGTGTAGTCATTCTGGAGACTACAAAGTGCTGATTTGGAAAAATCCATATGGTTCGGCGAAAGTCGGCGAAACGACCTCATTTCGCGCCGAAGTTGTCTTGAAGCCCGCAGCAATTGCAAGATCGGGACATAAGCTTACAACGGACAAAAACATAATCTTTGAATTTTATTGGAAAACTTCGTCACACCCTCGGATTGAAGGCCAAAGGACCAAGGACAATTGGGATAGCTCCCAGTGGCGTTGGACCGAAGCGGGAAACAAAACGGTTTTCGTTCATGCGCGAATTCTTGTTAACAGTGGCGGTAACTCGAAACAAGGACGAAGGTTTTCCAGCAGCTACACATCATACAGCGTTACAAACCAAACAGAAGTTACAGTATCAGAATCTGAAGGTGAAAATTTGAATCATACAACTAACTTTCAAGTGGCAGAGAGCTCGGGGAGAGACTGTAATGAGCATGCTGTTTAAGTTGGCAAATCCCCCTTTCAAGAGATCGCAGAGGCTCTCCTATTGACATCAAGCGTATACTCATTAGCCCACCCCCCTCCTCCTCGCTCTATCTGTTTGCAAATTTTAAGTTGCAATAACACACCCTCTCCCCTTTCGTTCTGTCATTAGTAAACTCCTCTCCTCTTCCTATGGAAAATTAAGCCCTTCCTTTAAGCAGCACTCACTTCATCCCCAAAGTTTGTTCACCACTTGGACTGGTTGACTCCTCTGTAAAGCTGCTGTTACACATTGAAACTTTTAACTGAAACTTATGTGCAACGGTGCTGCGAAACAAGTTTCACAAAGTGGTGTTACATGGTGAAATTATTGTTTTTATCACCACTGTGATCGTTGCAGAAGTAGAAGGCGGTTCTACTTTTCGTGAAACTTGCAACGGAAGTTAAAAAAGTTTCACGAAACCAACGATGTTACAGGGTGCAATGCCTGCTAAAACTTGTTTCGCAGTGCCGTTGCACACAAATTTCAGCTAAAAATTTAAACGTAACAGCTGCTTAAACCATATTGGAGTACTTGGACTCCTATGTGATTCCATATCAATACCGATATCAAACATGGAGCAGATACCCAGTCTTCAATGGACAACTGGATCAGCATAATTATTATAAGGCCCTGAAATTTAGGCCCTGGATTAAGGGTGTATGCTACTACACCTAGTTTACTTGTAAAGGCTAAAAAAGCCCCTAAATATAAAAGAATTAAGTTTCAGTGAGTTTGAACAGTCCAACCACGTAATGGAACCTCACTAGATGCCAAAACGATTATTTGAAATTTGAAAAACATTTTGGAAAATTACCTTTGTGGGCAAAGCAGTGTTCCATTACAAGAGTGCAGTCATTCCAAAGTATTAATACTGTAAATGAAAGTAAAGCCTAACATCCATTTTGTGCCTGTAAAGAAAAATACTTTCACAGTCATATTTTTATCAGGATTTGAAATACCCTCATCATCTTCTCCAAAAGGTCCCTTGTCAAAATACCGTAAAACGTAAGCCCAACATCTATAACAGATTCACTGATTTGAATTGGTGACATTTAATTTATTACAACCACTCAAGATGTCAATGGTTACTTGTAACACAATCCTATATTTCTTACAATGGTCATGTTTCCAAGCTATTTATGATTTCAAATTTATCAACTAAATCCAGGGGGTATGCTTGACCTGGTTTGACTGTTAGGTGTCTGAGGTTCAAAGAATAATACTTTCAATGTTGTATTTTAATTAAGATTTCAAATATCCTCTTTCACTCCCTTCTCTAGAAAGGACCTTGTTGATAAGGATTGGATTTAAAAAAAGCCCTTTGGAGTCTTAAAAGAACATGGATGGTATTCAATCTTTAGAATACAATGAACTTTGGATTATATGTAATTTTTTCTTTTCAGTCCAACTCCATCCCTATTTGGTAGTAAGAAGTTTTGCTGGACCCAAGCTGCCATCTGACAAACAATATGCGCTTCCTAAGAACAAGCCAGTTGAATTTGAAGTGAAATTTAATGATCCTGGGAAACAAGTAACCAATGTGTCCATCGACTGGAAATTTGGTTTTAACGTTAATGTAACAGACTGGCCAAATACAACATTACAACACATATTCCACAAAAAAGGAAAGCACATTGTGGAAGTGACAGTCAGAGTTACAACAAAGAACTATGGGGAAAAATCATTTGTACTAATAAAGAGTCTGTATGTGAAAGGTTGGTGATTTACATTTCTGTTGCCTTGACAGAACCATTTCTGTTGCCTTGACAGAACCATTTCTGTTGCCTTGACAGCGTAACAGAGGCTAATCAAGGCGGTTAGAGAAACAAAAGAAGAAACCTGAGACCTAAAAAAAGTTGTTATTATTATTATTATTATTATTATTATTATTAAGAAGTTCCAATAACCAGTCATGCTGTTTTTCCTCTAGCTCCTGTGTCCCTTGAAGTGCAGCACAAACATCTGAGGCACAAGGACAAAACAGTGAGGTTCAACATCTCTTGCAATGGAAGGTGATTGTTAATTTGTATTAGTGATAATATTGTGACATTCCTTGGGTAAATTAGAAGTTTGCTTGATAGCGTGTACTTTACCGAAAAGGGTTTTACCGCAGAAGCAATAACAGGGTTGGTATGGGTCGTGGAAAACCTGGAAAGCCATGGAATTGAATTATTTCAGTTTCCAGGCCTGGAAAGTCATGGAATTTAAAGTGCACCTAACCCCAAAACATATTTTTCGCTGAAATAAATCTTTATTCCTGTTTGAAACACACTGAGAATTTTATCCTGTTTTCCACCAAATGTTAACTTTTTATAGGCTCCAAAACTGAGCCTTATTTAGTTCATGACCGAGTCAGAAGGGGCATGGGTCTATTCCTGATTTGACGTCACGAACTGATTTGCATGCCATTAAGTCTTTGTAAACATGCATGCAAAATAGTTTGTGACGTCAAATCAGGAATAGACCCATGCCCCTTTTGACTCGGTCGTGTACCAAATGATGTTTATTTTTTCATAAGTTTTGGAAGCCTACAAAATGTCAAGATTTGGCAAAAATGGGAAAAAATAGGCACAATGCGTTTCAAACAGATGGAAAGATGAATTGTAGCGAGAAAAATATTTTGGGGTTAGGTGCACTTTAATTGTTGGTCACGGAAAGTCACGGAAAATGATAGTTATGTGTGGTATGTAAAATGCCCCAAAACAAGGATGATTTTGACAATTTTCAAAAGTGGCAGCGAAACTTTAGGTCATGGAAGACTTCAAAAGCTCATGGAATTTGAAAAACTCTTCAGAGTACGAACCCTGAATAAATACTGATGTCCACAGAGAAAATTACAGTCAAAGCAGGTCAAGCGTTCCTGTCAGGAGTGGATTAATACGTTCATTATTGCAAATTTGATTTCATCTATCATTTGAATAATCCAATTTTTAGATGAGTAATTCAAAATAAGCTTCAATTCAAAACTGGAATTTTGATTTGGTTATTGCTGGCTTCTGGTGCCAGGCCGGTGTGAGAATTTGACAGGTTTACTAATTTGAATAATCTGTATAACAACGGTCATTACTTTGCCCTTTTTTTAAAAATTCATTTCTTTTTCCAGTTATTGCAACCCCAAAACATATTTCCTCAAATTTAAGCACTCTGATAGGATCAAATGAAGGTTTTAGTGACAAAAAGAGAAGGTCAAATAAAAAAAAAAGGCATGACGGTTTAGACAGATTATGCAAATTAGTAAACCTGTCAAATTTTCATGCTGACCTGGCACCGAAAGCCAGCAACAATCGAATCAAATTGCAAATTTTGAACTGAGGCTTGTTTTGAATTTTGAATTATTCATCCTTTGACTGGATTATTCAAATGATCAATGACATCAAATTTGCGATAATGAACATATTAATCCACACCTGACAGGATAGTTGTTATAGTTGTTATTATTAAAAGAGCTGATTTTCTGCCATTACGGAGGGGATAAACAAAGAAGTATGGACTTGATGTCAACCTTGATGTAAATTTTGGATTCTAATACCATGTTTGTTGTTGGTTTATCTTCAAGTCTCCCTGTGTCGTTCCATTGGTGTATTTCAAAACAGTGTGATCTTCCCCCTGGAGATCTGTGCAGTCCCACTGTCGAGCAGAAAAGGTCTTGTAGTTTGATAGTAAATCACACATTTAATCATCCTGGCAAGTACTGTGTCAGTGTTGGGGTGATGAATGATGTGAGTGGTACCAACACATCTCTTATGGTAAAAATTCCAGGTAGGCAAGTTGCATTTAATACTTTAAGTTATAACAGCATTGACTAGCAATTTTTAATATATATTTAAAGTCATATTTAAAAAATCAGCTACTTTTGAGCAAAAATGAAAAAACACCCAAAAAGTCGCTTACCATGTTTTTGTCTGGAGTGCTTCAATTGTCCATGAGAGGTTGCCATCTGTTTACTGTTACAAGTGTCTGCGAGATCTATTCCTTTTACTAGTCCTGTCATAGTTAATGTTCAAGGGTGTAGCTAGCCCATAGGCCCAGGCCTACAGTTTGTGGCCCACTTACAGTCAAAACAGGTCAAGCATTCCTGTCAGGGGTGGATTAATACGTTCATTATTGCAAATTTGATATCATTAATAATTTGAATAATCTGGTTGTCAGATGAATAATTCAAAATTCAAAATAAGCTTCAATTTAAAATTGGAATTTTGATTGGGTTATTGCTGGCTTCCAGTGTCAGACCAGCGGGAGAATTTGACAGGTTTACAGAATCCATATAACAATGGCCATCTGCACTTTTTAAAAATTCTTTTCTTTTTCCAGTTACTGCAATTCCAAAACATATTTACTCAAATTTAAGCACTCTGTTAAAATCAAATAAAGGATGTAGTGACGAAAAGAGAAGGTCAAATTAACCCTTTCAGCCCCAAGGGGTGCCCCAGTGACGAGTAAAATCGTCTGGCGTTAGACAGAGTAAAATCGGTAAGTGGCACTACTGGGAGTGAAAGGGTTAATGGAGACATAGTTTCTGATCAGACGGAGAGGTGGTTAACCCTTTCAGCCCCAAGGGGTGCCCCAGTGACGAGTAAAATCGTCTGGCGTTAGACAGAGTAAAATCGGTAAGTGGCACTACTGGGAGTGAAAGGGTTAAACAAAGGCTAATAGTCCCTTTACAGATTATGCAAATTAATTATTGATTATTAATTATTACTGTGAAATTCTCACGCCGGCTGGACACCGGAAGTCGGCAATAATCCAATCAAAATTTGAATTTTTAACTGAGGCTTGTTTTGAACTTTGAATTATTTATCCGAGGACCGGATTATTCCAATGATTAATGAAATCAAATTTGCAATAATGCACATGTTATTCCACTCCGGGCAGGAAGGCTTGACTTGTTCTGACTGTAAGTTTTATGGTGGTGGCTCTCGTGTGTGATGAATGTTGAAGCAAAAAGCTATTGTATGCATGCGCAGTGCCCT
>BLFK01000201.1:1614957-1627966 GCA_014634185.1 Astreopora myriophthalma | reverse complement strand
TGGCCCACTTACAGTCAAAACAGGTCAAGCATTCCTGTCAGGGGTGGATTAATACGTTCATTATTGCAAATTTGATATCATTAATAATTTGAATAATCTGGTTGTCAGATGAATAATTCAAAATTCAAAATAAGCTTCAATTTAAAATTGGAATTTTGATTGGGTTATTGCTGGCTTCCAGTGTCAGACCAGCGGGAGAATTTGACAGGTTTACAGAATCCATATAACAACGGCCATCTGCACTTTTTAAAAATTCTTTTCTTTTTCCAGTTACTGCAATTCCATTAACATATTTCCTCAAATGTAAGCACTCTGTTAAAATCAAATAAAGGATGTAGTGATGAAAAGAGAAGGTCAAATTAAACAAAGGCAAATAACCCCTTTACAGATTATGCAAATTAATTATTAATTATTACTGTCCAATTCTCACGCCGGCTGGACACCGGAAGTCAGCAATAATCCAATCAAAATTTGAATTTTTAACTGAGGCTTGTTTTGAACTTTGAATTATTTATCCGAGGACCGATGATTAATGAAATCAAATTTGCAATAATGCACATGTTATTCCACTCCGGGCAGGAAGGCTTGACTTGTTCTGACTGTAAGTTTTATGGTGGTGGCTCTCGTGTGTGATGAATGTTGAAGCAAAAAGCTATTGTATGCATGCGCAGTGCCCTTAGGGCCGAGGCCTATGACAAGTAAAAAAGATGGCTATTCCCCTGATGCTACTTAGCAAACTCTTGGTAATGCAGAGTGAAGTGCAACAAAAAATGCATTTTGGGGGCTAAATGATCCATACACAACGGTGACGTGGTTCACTGTTTATCCTTGGTGATGGTAAAGGGAACTTGAACATGAATCAACATGTACAGTACATGCAGCTGTAAAGGAAAAACAGAGCTTAAGGTTAATGCTTCAGCTGTTTGGGAATCCTAGTGTCTAATGTCAGGTTTGATTGCACTAGCTAAATTAAACCAAATTATCCCTAGCCTCGACATGTCATGCTCAGGTTAATCAGTTTGTTTTATGAATTGGCATCTGGGTGCAGAGAGCTGACAGAAAGTTTCTTTTAACTAAGTTACACATCACTTCTTGGTGGGCACTCACATTTTTGCAAATAGACCTTTTTACCGATGCGGTGGCCATCTTAAATTCTATTGTTCTGTGAGAGATATTATGGGATGCCCAGAGGGCAAATGCATACATGTTGCCCCCTGGGCATCCCATAATATCTTTCACAGAACAATAGAATTCAAGATGGCCACCGTATCGGTAAAAAGGTCTATTAGAGCTCTGTGAAACTTACAAAATTGTGAATACCAGAAACATTATTTTAAGGAATGTTATTGTATTGAAAGGAAAGGGCCAATCTGAAGCAAGAAAACTAAACCACGAACACGAACAGCAATTAGTTTGTGGTTTTGAGGTTTTCTCCCATGTGCTGAGCTTTTCTGCAATTGGTCACGTAACAATTAACATTCCTGAAATATTTCAGATGTTCACAGTTGCTGAGTTTTACAGTAATCTTTTATACCACATCCATATGCAATCATGGAACATGGTTGTCCCATTTTCCATAATGCTGTACCCTCCTATCTCACAGATGGTCCAGAACATCTACAGAATTGTGTGCTAAGAATTATTTTCCCTTGCACTACCTATCATAATGCACCAGTAGCATCTTACCCAGAAAGCCTATCTGACTTAGCCATAACATCCAAGCTTTACGAGGCTGTGCAAACTCCTTGATCTATGACTAACATCTGCAGCATCAATCTTAGAAATGATCGAAATTCCATGCCCCCTGTTCTTAAAATAAACTGAGTCAAAGCTCTTTTATTTATAGTGATATAAATAAAATATAGGCAAGTGTAACATGTATGTGTCACAGTATCTCAGTTAGTTTGGTTTTTATATGAGTGGATAATTCAACTTTTTGTGTCCGAATTATAATTGCTAGATTTTTACTGGTGTGATTTTTTAAATCAAATTCAGCACAATAGGTGGTGATTTTGGAAACTCCACCTACCTACGTACCTACCTACCTATCTACCTAACCCTCCTGGTTGCAGTCCCTTGCTATTTTTAATTCATCTTATTCCACTTACTGGTAAATAATTTATAGTAGGGTGGAACTCTGTCTCGTTTTCCAATGCTTTTTAATGAGTATTTTTACCACTCCTAATTGCTACGGACAGCACAAAATTTATTTACCTGTCAAAACTGAAGTTTAACAAGTCTGTGACTGGTCGTTTGCTACTGCCAGGATTGAACCAATGGTAAAGAGTTCAATGTTCTTTTATAGATGACGCCCCAGATCCTAAACATCACAGGAGCAAAGGCCCTATAGCCGGACTTATTGTCACTCTGGTCGTCACTTGTATCCTCTTGGTGGTTGCAATAATAGCAGTACGTAAATGGGTTTCTGTTCGCAGAGAAAAGGCTGCAGAAAAGGCTGACTTTGAATTCAGGGATGATGATGCACTCAGTCTTTCATTTGGCAACACAGCATGTTCTACATGGTGTGGAGTTCGGACCTGGCGAAAGGTGGAGGAAACTGTTCCTCTCTGTAAAGAATCACGCTTGTACACATTCTAAGGATTAGATGTTGTATCTTGTAATCACTGCCATGCTCCTGTGCATGGTTTGGTATAAGAGCATAATGCCTGTGACAGTTCCCTGTTTTTAGGGGACGGTGTGGTCTTTTTAACTTTTCTGTGACACTAGCTGATGGTTGGTAATTTGACAGAACCCATAGGGTCGCCTTGGTCAGGAAAAGTTGGAATTCTACATTATTAGACTACGAGTTCAAGTTTTCGATGAGTCAATAGTCAACAAGGCACGTAGCACTGAGTTGACTATTTGACTCATGGAAAATGAGAACAGATTACAGGAATTGTGATAGAATGTGATTGGATATCTACTAAAGCTGAACAGGCTACTCAATCTCTCTTGGGCCAGGGACTCATACTTTTAGGGCTGCATGTGTGAGCCCCTAAGGATTCAGTACCACTTGTTGTAGAGGGATCACTGCATACCGAAATGTGCTTAGGCGAGATTTTATAGTATGAATTATGATAAAGAACAATGTTAATTTTATATTATAGAACACAAAGTTAACTATTAA
The DNA here is from genome assembly GCA_014634185.1 of Astreopora myriophthalma. Lineage (NCBI taxonomy): Eukaryota > Metazoa > Cnidaria > Anthozoa > Scleractinia > Acroporidae > Astreopora > Astreopora myriophthalma. Next base: position 1,624,839 of record BLFK01000201.1, on the reverse strand, counting down.
ATGGCATATAAAAGCTATAAACTAGGCATTTCTATTGTTTATTTAAGAATTGGTTCATGCTTAGCATGCATGTATTGAGCGTATATGAAGTTATGGAGGCAGCATGGCCCAGTGATTAGGGCGCTGGATTTCAGGGTTCATGCTACTCCTTAAACTCCTTGAAAACTCCTTGAAAACTCCTTGAATATATTTTGCAAATTTAAGGGTGCTTGAAAACTCCTTAAAAATGAGAAATTTAAAAAAACTCCTTAAAAACTCCTTGAATTTTTTACTTAAATACGCATTGAATGTGAAAAAATATATTGGAAACAATGAAAGAGAAAAAAATGTAGAAAGTGATCTGGTTCAAGAGCGCCTTGGCAAAAAATGTGCCGCCATTATTGGAAACAAACGCTTAGAGAAGCTTTATTCTTCGTTTCTTCTCCTTGAAAGTCAAATTGAAGTCCTTAAATTCTCCTTAAAAAGTCCTTAAATTTAACTCTGAAATTCCTGCACGAACCCTGGGATTTGCAATGCGGATGTTCTGGGTTCAAATCCCAATCAGACCACCAAATCGATTTGTCTTCGCTGATCCCGAATTCAACTCCATCACGCTTTGTAAATAGCCAACTGGTTGCCTCCATCTAGTTGGGCTTCTTAACGTTGTTCTGTTCATTTGAATTGTTACTTTCTAAACACGGCCCCACAAGCTTGAAGCTTTAAATATAACCGTGTATAAATAAAGGTTCTTAACTTTTACTTTACTTTTACTTTATGCGGGAAGTTTAAAGATCCCGTGTGGTTTATCTGCCTATATGCCATAGAAGATGAGGTCTGTTGCTAAAATGTTTTATTTTGTAAACATGAATAATTATTTTGTTCTATAGGAAATTATGGTTAACATTTCTTTAAGAAAATATATCCAAATGAACTTGATTTCAAGAGATCAGATAGTAGTCAGTTGCATGTGAAAGCATTTGACATGAAATTATGTAACATTAAGTGACATCAAACTTTCAATTTTGGTTAAGAACTTTTAACTTTGATAAAATCCTTTTCATAATTATGTAATAATTATGAGTGGACTGGGCTGCAAATAGCTAGAGAGCGAATCAAGGCAGGCCAGCCCTTTTTACTATTACTAACAGTTGTCTTTAAATAGTAATACTGCATTAGTAATTAAATGAAATGGTTAAATGGAGATAGAATACACTTAACAATTGTCACAAATTAGAACATAAAATACAAAGATCACTTTACAAAAACAAATATTATTTACAGAATCAGAAATCAATAGATATTATGATTAGTATTTTTCCGTTAATACACTAGTCACTCCAATGTCAACATAAGTTTTGAGTACTTTAGTAAGTAAAGTAATACAGTAATGATACCATATGCATCAACATCTTGATCAACATTTCAAATTTTTCTTGCACTTGATTTTGACAAATGATATAAATTGGATTGTAACATTTGTGATGCATTATGCAAAAAGAAGAAAATTGTAATTCTTTTGGGTGACAGTACTCTGACTGTCCTCTGTCGATTTTAAGGTACATTTACAAGAATGTGTTACAAATTACCAAGAAAAATGGAACACACCCTTGCAAAATACCCGCGTAAACAATTATGCCTAGTTCTCCATATTACGTGGATTTTTGGGGGTGTTAATAATTCTTCAGAATATTCAGAAATGGGTCACATTAAGTGCAGGTTGGCAAGTTTGTACAATTAAAAGTATGTTAATTTATGGGAAATTTGACAGTTGTTTAGACAATAATTTATTGAAAAAGATTATCATTTGCTAATACAATATGAAGTGATGTTATGGACATGAACTGGTATTATTCATGTGTTAGACTTGAGCATACAGTCATAATATTTGCAAGATAGTAGTCACTTAGAACTGTGCAGCTAAAGCAAAACAGGGGTGAATGTGTGCCGTTATGCCCCTGTTGGTGGTGAGCCCTAGGTTTGGGTGGTGGGAATCTCAAATGTGCCTCTTTCCTTTTATTGGCATTAATTGGGCATCGATGTCCCCTTCCCGAAAGTACTCTTGTCACCGTTTGTTTGTCAAATAAGCGACAAGGTGACGGCCTTGTCATAGAGCAACACCAAGGCCAGTGTAGTTGTAGACCTAATCATTTCTGAAAGAAAGACACACGTCAGCCAATCATCCAATCAGAACGCAAAGAAACGAAACGCAGCCAGCGCCAAGGGCGGGAAAAATACTGACGAAGTCGCAAATTGGTGTTGGTTTTCGATCTGATTGGGTGGAAAGTTCGCGCGCGCTTTTTGACCCAATCATAGAGCAAGTCAAAACTAAAACAATCACGTTGAGACTGTAACAACGTTCAACATGTTTAATAGCCTCCTTCGCAGCCGTTTTTAGGCTTGGTTCGTCTAAAAACGGCCGCGAAGGAGGCTACATGTTGAATTGCCTATTTCAACGTGGCATGCTGCAGTGTTCAACATCTATCGATCAACAAATGTTGAACCGTGTGTAACCGGCTTGGTGACCCTCATTGACCACGACACTATGACTACGAATACAAGATTGAGTACGAGCACGAGTCTCCAGTTTCAAACCAGTCACGCCCATAGAACTCTTGTCTTCTCGTCTCTCGCTTACCAGTTTACAATATGGCTTAAATGGCCAGAATTAGTTAAGTAGTGATCGTAGAAAGAATCCGAAGTTGATTTGAAAACTCGTTCTCGTGCTCAATCTCGATGTCGTTTTTCCTCCAGCTCCCACATGGGCCCGCAAAGCGTGCATGTTGCTAGTGATATGCAGCTTGAAGTACACAACCCCAGAGAACATAAAAAAAATACATTGGGAGACTACCATTTAGTTCTTCTTTCCCTCCCTCTCCTCACAAGTCCTAGTCCTCTCACGAGGGCCTGACCAAAAACTAGGGAACCTTGTTGGGGAAGCAAATGTTTCCAAGTTTGGCCACGCGGAAGCAGATTTTGCTTCTCGGATGCAAAGAAATGTTTTTGCATCAAGTCAAAAACACTTTTGCTTCCCGGACGAAAATTTTGCCTCTGAAACAAATGTTTGGCGGTTAAGCCACCTAAGATTCAATTCCAAGGGCGCAACGTTTTCACAAGAATGTATCCTAGTTTAGCCATAGTTGGTAGAGGAGACTGCTGTCTCCTCGTGGCTTAGCCAGGCGGTGAAGACTCTGTCTACAAGATGCTTTGCTCACCTTTGTCTATGTTTTCATTAGGCTTGAAGTAACGAGCGGGAAGAAGATAAGTGACAAAAAGCTACAAAAAAATATTAGAAGAAAAGGCCAGTGGAATAAAAAAATATGTGCAGTGAATAAAGCGCCGGTGTCGGACTAATAAAATATCGGGTGTTTCGAGATGATTTTGTCACCTTACGCGGCTCTCGTCACCATAGCCATTTAAATAGAAAAACGAACTTCAATAAAGTGCATTTAATGCTGATTTCCGTTGTTGGTAAAAGTACTTATTTGTTCTACCTTCGACAATTTGAAAAAAAGAATGATAAACACTTTTCATTAAATATACTCTTCGTGACAAATTTGTTCACAAAGACTCTAGGTGCTGCGAACTTTGCTGTTAAAGAGTCACGCACACACAACTTGCACATCGGTCAATTCGGGAATGTTTCCAGGAATGTTCTTAGCAACTGAACTGAGTTGAAGCGGGGTCTACCTAGAACATTTCCAGCAAGCGGTTAGAGCGTGACTCAACCTCGTTCCCAGGGCTTTTCCCGCCCCGCCCCTCCTCGGCGGAGAAAATCCCTGGGAACGAGGTTGAGCGTGACTTGAACCCGGGAACTCCTGATTTCTTTGGCGCCCTAACCACTCCTCCACGCTGCTTCCCGTCACTTTGTCTCTCTCTGCACTACTCTCACTCGCTTAAAAAGCCGCGGCTTGCCTTTTTCACCTTTTCAGATAACCTCGTGCCTTCGCCCTCATTCCCGTGTTGGTAGGCCTGTCCAGATTCTGCTCCGAAAGAGCTAAAATGTTGCTAAGAAATATGCCAAAAGGTTGCTCAAAATTTTGTAAAGTTGCTCGAATATTTTTAAGTCAGCATGTCTAATGTTAATAACACTTGCTTTGTAATCAACATTAAGGTACAACTAAGTAACTAGTTACAACAAATTAGGCAACCTTTAGTTGAATCTAAGGGGCTAGTTTCAAAAACTTAGACAGTCAGTGTAACAATCTGGTTTACAAATCTAGCTAACTATTGTTTTCGTGCGATAACTGCAGTTCCAATGGAGTTCTCGATTTCTTCGTCATCGGAAGACAACGTGGAGTCCGCCATTTTGTTTACACACAGTCCACAGGCTTACCCCAACCTCGTTCCCAGGGCCTTTCCCTTCTCGTGGGGGGCGCCCCCCACGAGAAGGGAAAAGCCCTGGGAACGAGGTTGAGGCACGTCCACATGATAACCATTCAAAGGGTAAAAATATGAGTTTTACTAGAAAGATGTTTAAGAGTTTTAACTTGTTTAATTCCAAAAAGGAAGGGGTTATTCAGCATTTTGGTTCAAAATAGCTCAAAAGTTACCAAAAAAGTGATAGTTTTCCGAAAAGTTGCTAGAAGTTGCTCCCTGACAAAAAAGTTGCTCAAAATCCTAAAAGTTGCTAAAAAGTTGCCGAGCAGAATCTGGATAGGCCTACGTATTGGTCGTGTATGTCCCCAGGGAGGTCTGCAGGGCATTTTTATGCCCTGTGTGGGCTTTATTCGCCCTCTTTTGGCAAGTCCACTCGACAGCACGAGCACGTCGAGTTTTTTTTCCCCTCCCACCTTCCCTTCAGTGACGCTGGCAAACACACCCACCTCAGCTTACTCTACTCCTTACGCAAAATTTCCAGTCACCCATAACTCATCTTCAGCAAGGCATAGAGTGGCTATTATGCGAGTGTGAATTAGTTACTACTCTTGTTCGAACACTGGCGTTGTAAACGTTTATATATTTAATGGTTACTGACATTTCAACACCCTGATACAATTGAAAATATGATTAACATTATAACTGAACTAAAAACAGACGAAAAGCATCGATTTTATCTTTTGTAAGGATATATAGTAAATGGAGGAGCGGTCCGTAACTCGAGGTGCTTACTGTAAAATGAGGACCACTGGATTGCAAGGCGATGGGCAATCAAATTCGAGGATTTGGGCTCCGGACCGCTATTTGCTACATTGGTTAACTGCATTGTACAACAACAAACTTTCATACATGGTTCTGGTAATTGTCTAATAACTCGTTCCCTCAACTCCAAATTGGCTAATACACTTAATGATAATGATATAGAATTTATACTGAGCGCATTTTCTATGTGGTATATTAAAGTGCGCTTTACAACACTTTCTGGGGGACTTTCCAGACTGCTTAATGGCGCAGTTCACAATCTTAAATCTGAATAACCAGTAGAATTCACAGGTGCCCCCAGAGCAGAATGAGTGAGAGTGACAGACCACCACACCGTTAACACCATGCCCTACTCTTTCCGAACAGTGTGTGGGATCTTTAACGTCCCACCCTGGTGCTGTGAGACCGGGGGCCTACGGTTTATCGTCCTTATCCCAGAAGACTAGAAAGTCTCAGCTAACCATTTGCAGATGTCATTACAAAGGCAGCACTTTCTCCTCCGGTTCTTTAAAGACCTTGAGTGTTGGTCCAGCCGGGGTTGTGAACCCGCGACCTCCCGCACGGGAGTCTGCTGCTCTAGAGCTAGCGGTCGGCGCTTCTGGTTTCACCGATCCAGCTCACAAGAAAACGGAAAAGGCCTAACACTACTGCATTGTCTAACAAAAAAGTTTCATACAAGATACTCGTTCTTGTCTAATAAGTCACTCCCTCAACTCCACATTGGTTAATACACTTAAATCTGGTTTCATAGATTCAACTCACAGTAAAACTGAAAAGGCCATAACATTACAGTAAGGATGAGACAGATCGAACGCACTTTTTATACTAATTGTTGATTATTACTTCTTATGAAGCCTCTAACCTATTTCAGTCTACAGTAACATCAAAAAATTCCGGACGAATTTAATTTCAGACAAAAAAAAAGTGTTCAAAAACAAATCCGTCTGCAATGTTTTTGCGTCCGAAATTTTTAGGTTGGTACCCAAAGCATTAGATTCCTATTTTAAAGGGTTCCCACGATGTACAATTGCTCTGTGCGACCACTTGCGAAATAAAGGCGAAACCATCAAGAACGGGTTTGATTTGGTTGAAGGTGCTGGAGGCTATCGGAAACGAGCTTGAGCCAGAAAATCCATTCCAAGACCTCGTTGTCAGTTTAATTGAATTTGTGTGTATTATACACTGAACAATTCAAGACTTGTTGTTGAATGACGCTGTTTCATTCTTTGCAATAAACGATTGCATCAAATATAATGAAAAGGAACTTATTATTTTAATATTTTGATCAAGTACAACAAGCAATATTCAGATTTGTAATAAAGTAATAGCAATCACAAAAAGTGTCCGAAATTTGTCCGAAATGCACAAAAAAGCGTCCGAAAATAAACTGTCCGAAAATAAATCGTCCGAAATTTTTATGTCCGAAATTTTTTGATGTTAAGATGCAATCGGAATAGAGCGGTTTGCAGTTGATTGTCGAAAGTTATTACTTTTATTGCTAGCATGATCAATCTCGTTCCCAAAGCCCGCTTTTCTTTTAGTCAGCACCAAGAACACGGACTCTGGCCAAAGCCAATTGATGAGCAGTCGCAGCGAAGGTCCATTTTTGTAACCGTCTATTGCTTCAAAGTTCTGAGTCTGTGTAGATGAGCGGTAAGTCGGTGATTTGCGGACTTCTTGCTTTGGAACGGGCCAGAGTCCGTGTTCTTGGTGCTGACCAAAAGAAAAGCGGGCTCTGGGGACGACATTGTAGCATGATATAAAATGTCCCTACGGTCCATTTAATTTGTTAGTTTCTCAGCCACGTGCCACGAGAAATATCCAGCAATTCGACCTGTCAATCCTCCCACCACACCTCCTGCGAAACCACCCACAATCGGAATAGGAATAACAGCTTGCCCGATAACTGCTCCCGCAGTCGAGCCTGCTACGCCACCGACGCCTCCCACAACTCGCTTGCCAACAGCTTTGTTGAATTCCACTCGGCTCATTTCTCCTGCTTCTTTGCGTTTGTGCGCATTGTAGATGTCGCGTCCCGCTGACACACACTCAGCGGAGCCCGCAACTACTACTCCTACTCCTGCCATTAGAGAGGCACCAAACCCTGGTCCTGCTGCTCCCGCTTTTGTTGTAATACCAGTAAAATCTCCAATTGTCCCCGAAATTCCTGTTATTGCGGTATCTAGTGTTGCACATGCCTCAACAAGACCCGTGTTCTCTTGTCCGCTGTTAGATACAGCTTTGGCCGCCGCCTGCCTAGCTGTTCCCTCAACTCCAGCATTTACGCCGACGGTCTCTTGACCGCCTTTTGACTCAGTCTGGGTGACTTGCTTGGCTGCCGCTTCAGCATCAGCCATTACAGAGGCACCAAACCCTGGTCCTGCTGCTCCCGCTTTTGTCGCAATGCCAGTAAAACCTTCACTTGTCCCCGCAATTCCTGTTATTGCGGTATCTAGTGTTGCACATGCCTCAACAAGACCTGTTTTCTCTTGTCCGCTGTTAGATACAGCTTTGGCCGCCGCCTGCCTAGCTGTTCCTTCAACTCCAGCATTTACGCCGACGGTCTCTTGACCGCCTTTTGGCTCAGTCTGGGTTACAACTTGCTTGGCTGCCGCTTCAGCATCAGTTTTCGAGATCTCTTGTCCGCTTTTTGACACAGTCTGGGTGATATTCTTTTTTCTCTTTTTATGTATCGCAATTGCCATGCCTTGAGTCCCAATAGCTTTGTAGGCGTCAACTATGACCGTTGTTTTTGCTTCCTTTACTTGCTCGGAAGATTTTATGTCTGTCTTACACCAAAGAGCGAAATGTTCGCAGTTGTTGGTGAACGGATTGTATTCGCGTTCTCCCAGGCTGCCTCTTGCTCTCGAAATAACGCTGTCTGCATCGAGACATTCTTCGTGCTTTATTAAGTACGGGTTATTACTTTCCAATTTGTAGGACCATCTTGTTACTTTCGCTATTCCTGCTGACTTGGGATAGCCGCTCTTCTCCTGCAAATATTCTTCGGCGGTGTTAGAATACTCTATGACGTCGACGCAATCATTCCGTGCATCGGTATCTTCTACTATAGCGTGGTGCCAGTAACCAAAATAGGGGTTTTCGAATGCGATATGGTCTCCTTTGTCAAGTTGGGAAAGCTCGTGCACCCGTTCAATGGATACTTTGTGCTTCTTCTTATTGTAATCAGTGTATGTGTACGTTCCTTTATAGACGTCCATCACGCAGGAACCTAAGTTAAACAAAGGTACTTTTATTATAAGCTACTAGGGCCTTGCTGAGCTAAAGGCTAAACGAATTGCAAGTTCACCAGACCATTGATTGATTACCCAAACAGCTGCCGATAAAATTTACTTCGATTTCCGCGAACTGAAATTTCCCTGAAACGCTGTTGCCAATATCTCAGAGATACAAGAAGTAGTATATGAAATGAATGTCCATTTGAGCCTTGTGTTAAATTTCATTCTAATAAAAAGCCTGACGGCTTAATTTTTAGCGCGCCTTAAAACGGCAAGCAAAAGTTTTGCAAAACTCGGCTTACTTTTAATTCAACTATGCATCAAATATTCAAAAAGGGAACAGCAAACGACGTCTCAAGCGATTACGTAACAACGAGACCATTTGATCGCGTCAAGAGTGAAAAACTGGCGTTAGATAGTCGTTCACGAGTTAAACACTGAAAAAATGTCGGTGAGAATAGAGAAAGCAGCAGTTTGCTGTGTATTTGTCAACTGGAGGGTCACTATGAACTTTGCAGCAACCCTCTAGTTGACAAATACTCGCAAACGACCCCTTAGCCGTTGTGAGAAGCAAATTTCTTTATGAACTCCAATACATCGGTTTTACGTATTGAATGGCAAAAGCGCTGAAAACCGTTATGTTAAGTCAAAACTCGGCAGTTTCTTGCTACACTATTGTAACGAGGAAATTACTTTGCAGACTTCTACAATTGATGTATAGCATACGAAGAACGCTCTCCTTTCCAAAACAAACAAGATTAATTTTCCAAAAAGAATAAGGTTCAAAGAGAACAGTAGTTGTGGTAGAGTAAAGAAAGAGCGCATTCAAGCTCACCTTGTTTTAGTCTTGAAAACAGGATCCAGGAATACGAAACCAACGCTTCAGGGAGAAGAGACCTGACTAGTGAAGGAAGTCAGAGTGCACTTTCTCTTTGCTTCAGACTGATTTGTGTAATTGGCTTACCGAGCTGGAACCTCGTAGTTTATAACCGACCAATGAGATCATCAATTACTACGGTCTCGATCGGCATTGTGTAAACCGAAGGCGAAACCGCATCGAAAACGATGCAGTTACACTTGAAGCCGTGTCCGCGTAAACGCAGTCTAAACCAGCCGCCCGCCTATTCGGCACTTCAACCTGTTACATCTATATCATCGTACCAGCACATTATGGGTGCATTTTTTTGGGACTATTCCCGAATAAGAATAGACGGAATGGTCGGTTTACGCGCTGTTTTGGGACTTATTTCGTTTTCGGAATAAATGGAATAGTATTCCGTTCATTCTGCTCTCAGTAGCAGAATGAACGGAATAAACAGAATACGGTTTACTCGGAATAAACAGAATATGCGTTTTGGGTGGGATCATTTCAAGTCGTGTGCGGCCTCCAGGTCACCTCTGCATGAACTATTCCGTTATGCGATGATGACGCTCACATCATAACACTTTCATATGCGCAGTTGAATATATGGCATTTCATACATTCTCCAGCACGAATTCACCTCCTACGAGGGGGGGGGGGGGG
>BLFK01000201.1:1576007-1588870 GCA_014634185.1 Astreopora myriophthalma | reverse complement strand
GGGGGGGGGGGGGGGGGGGGGGGGGGGCTATTATTACGAAGGAGACAGAAGATTACCCTTGTCTAAAATCTTATGGAAATATTTTATCTTTATATAATAACCAAATCAATGCACAGGCTCTCATTAGTCAATCAGCAAAACTTGTCGAAATTTCGCATGTTTTCTAAATTGTTTTATGAAAGCATTTAAGACCACACATTTTACAGTTTATACACATGATAAAGCACTTGGGATGTTGGAAGTACACTCAAAGAAATTACTGGTAATTCATTGACACCTGTGGCTTGGATGTTGTTCCAACATCCCCTCTCAGGTTTATAAGCCCATAAACCATAGAAACCGTTGGTCTATAGCTTAAATAAAAGAAAGGATAAATAAATACTGTTATTGGTTTCTGTATGCAATGATGTAATCACCTTGATTCTATTTGGGTTTGCACAACCATTTCAGGTTTTGGGATTGCTTGTCACCTTGGAGTTCTTACAGATATTCCCACAGTGGGCGTGGCTAAAACTCTATTCCATGTGGATGGAATAGAACGTAACTCCCAACATGCTGACCAGGTTAGAGATTCACCCACCCCTCCCACCTTCCTCTTCTCTCTAAAGGTGTGTTTCTTTAGGATATTTGAGAATGTTTATTTTGCTCATGGCGGGAGAATAGCCAGAGCGGAAATCCAAGTATTCCAGCATTAGAAAAGGCTCCATAGTCTTATTATTATTCTTATTCCAGAGTGATCCTAAATGAACATAACGACATGCTAAATGACCATGAAGGCTTGGTTGGGGTCAGGAGGAGTAGTGCCCCCTCCCACTCTGATCTTCTGTCAAATCTCATCTGTTTGACAAGGATAGAAACACCATGGCAACAAATCACTGTGTGCTGGAAGAAATTGTTTTCCTGTGTTAAAATAATACATTGAATCCAGTTTGCTTGGGACTGTACAAAAAGAACTCACACATAGTCAGACTGCAGCCTTGCTTTTCAACAACTACATTGAAATCTATATAGTCAGAAGAAGTCACTCTAGTTTAATTCTGAAAGCAAACCAAGCCTTTCAAGCCACAGGTATTACTTATGTAGCAGTATACGTCATGGTCAAAAGCCCTTGCCAATCCCTTTGCTTTTGGCTGTGTGCTACAACAAATTTTATTTCCAAATAACCCAGGACAGCCTGTTCGCAGGCTAGGTGGGACATGGATTGATCACTGCTTTGGAGTTAAGATTATTATTCATTTTGACAGATCAAAAACTATCTCAAGGCCAGTGGAGACAGTTTTCCTCTTCAAGGCACTTCTGGTGTGATATGGGGAAAGGTGAAACCTGAATAATTGTCTGATATATATATTATATATATATATATATTTTTTTTTTTTTGGGGGGGGGGTCAGTAATAAGGCTGGCACATATCTGTTGTGGTTTGAGTGTATAATTTTGAAATGTTTTAAACAGTTTCATTTTCGTTTTTCATTGTTCCAGCTATGGTTTTAATGAATATATGACAATGGAAAATACAAGGACAACTACAAATAAATTTAAACCACAACATATCCATCATTTTTACAAGTACAGCAGGACCCTATTAACTGGAAGTCCCAGGAGAACTGAAAACTCTTTCAAGAGTGTGTAAGTGAGTTTTCAAAATAACATGCAGAGTGAGTTATTTTATATTTTTAATAAATTATTAGGCTTTACGAAGCACTCAAGAATCATGCAACCCCATCTATATATCTGTCGGACATAAGATAGGACTGGATACAGCTGTCAGGTTGACACGTACCTGCTGTAAATACAGAGTACCTGAGCCTATAAGACAAGTAAGAAACAAAATTTGACCCACTATAATAAAATGCCCAATTTGCATGCTTTTCAATAGTTTTTTGCTTATGTCTAAATATTTTTTCAAGGAAATTGCAGCTAAGCTCAAATTTTTATGTTTTCCTTCACAAGAGTTAAAATGTCAAGACCATTAAACACATATTTTGCCTTTTCCTTCTGTTTCATTTTTAATGGACTGTAGAAGTTATGTTAAGTTATGTTGAGTTAAAGGGGCACTGTCATGCTAAATTTGCTGTTTTTAGGTGAAAACTGGGTAAAAATCTAATTTAGTGGTTTAGCTCGCACATACAACATTCCCGACAACCCACTGACAAGATATGAAATATATTTATGGCACAAAGGGCTATTTGTATTCAACTTTTGACAACTTTCTGCAGACACCGTCTACAAACTTGAAAAAACTGGCCAGTTTTTTCAAGTTTCAATCCACTTACATCCTCTCCATCCTTGGATGCAGACAACAAAGAATAGCTTCAGTGCACTTCAACAGTTATTGGAAATAAAAGTACAGCATTATTTTTTGGTCTTCATTGATGCAAAGACGTGTTTTACTGTTCTGAAGTTTGACGAAAATAGCGTGACACTGCCCCTTTAAGTTAACAAAACTGAGTCATGTGAACCACAGCCAAACTAGTGAGGGGCATGGATCTATTCCAGAAATGACAGATGTCACAAACTGCTTTGTGTTCCAGTTTTGAAAAAAGTGTTTCGTTGCCCTGCAGTTTTCAGGCTTCGTTCCAGCAATAGACTTATGTCCCTCACTAGGTTGTCATGGGTCAAATGACTGCTAGTTTTGCTAAGTTTTATGGTGTCTTAAAAGCGGAATTTTGAGGAGAAAAGGCAAAATATGATATGTTTTATGGTCTTGAAATTTAACTTTTGTGAAGAAAAATAGTTTGGACATAAAAGTGCACTTAAACTATTAAGTCTCCTCAGTATGTGATGCTCAGGTTTGATAAATACCTCTTACTAACCGAGTTTGAGGGCTGTACCGTAAGTTATGGCCTGCATTTTTTCCAGTTCCATTTACGGCCCGAGTGCGAAGCATGAGGGCTGTAAATTGAACTGGAAAAAACAAGGAGACGTAACTTACAGTACGGCCTGAGAAAATGAGGTTAGGAAGATATTTATTATATCTCTTGGTAAACGAATCGAACAGGAAAGCCCACTCTGAAGTTTAGCGGGCTGTACTGTAGAATACGGCCTGCTAAATTGGCCAATCACAGTTGGCATACTATCTGAGAGATATAATAATAAGTAAGAAGATTTGAGATGTTTCATGGTTTTCATTCTCAGGCAGATATACGATCGAGAGAGTATATTAGGCAGCATTATGCTGAACAACTAAAAAGTTGTTCCTGTAGGACAAAGGCCAACAATTCTTCCTCAAACGTTTCATTGGCAAAGGAAGGTGATCAACAAGTTGGACAAAATCTTGTGGATGACACCAAGCAGGCACTTGATGACTTTAAACTAAATTAAACTTCCAGCATGTCCATTGGGAGCAAGGATTTTGTCAAACAGTGCAGTGCACTTCTAGAGAAAGAAAACCTCTTTACCTCAGTGAGGAAAGCACCTTGTGTCTTATATGTACTTTGCTTTAATTGAAACCTTTTATAAACTGTCAACTAAATAATAATACATGGTCAGTGTAGATCACCTCATATATAAAATGGTCTTCTTCAACCATGTAAGGTGGAGAGTAGAAGATTTGAAAACTATCTTTAATCCTGAGACTTTTAAAGAAACTCTTTAATTTTGTATTGCTTTATTTTTTTATGTAATATACAATCAGCAGAATTATTAAGGTTATAAAATACTCTATATATTCAAATACCATAAGTTAAATAGCTTGGTAACAACACACATAATGTAAATAAAAAGTTCCCAGTGAGTTTACATTTTATACATTTATCATTAAACTACTTACTAGAAACTACGGTATCAAAAGGGCTACATAGCATGTGTACGTAATTATTTCAATACAATGAGATACAAGATGTGGGAAAAAGGTAGAAAAAATAAACATTGTAACAGTTTTTGACTAAGTATTGACACATTATTGTAATATCTTTTTAACTGGAAGTGAAAGCAGTCACTTAGTATAATAATTATTATGTAAGCTGGAATTTCTTTTTACATTTTTATGCAAACTTCACTTGTATTTCTATTTGTCAAAAGTATTGTGACAATGATAACACTGATCCCTTCAATATTTTGCCAAGCTACAGCAACATAAAAAAATAATGGAACTTACTGAGAACTTCAGTGTATTAGCAAGTCATGAAAAAAACTTAAGGATATTTTAGCAACAACAACAACAACAAAAAAAAACAATACGGTACTCAGAACCATGTTGTCAAATAAAGATAAACTTGGAAAATTCCTTGTTATCTTTGCTTGCTGAAAATTTTAATGAATGCCATAGAAACTTGCAGGGCACTTCAGGTTGACCATGACAGTGCCATGAGAAATGAATGTGACACAATTAACAGCAAAGACTGACTGGAGTAAGTTGTAAATGTAAAGCCTCTATCCATAAAAGGCTTTTAATTTTACAGTGTGGTTGCATGTGAGTGAAAAATTAAAGGGCATTGCAGACATCCCAAACAGGAATTGGTCTGCCATGCACATCATCTCCAACTACTTTGTGTGAACTCCTTAATTTTTCATTTCTCTCAGTTTGTCTCCTGTCCACGATCTGAATGCCCTGAACAGTCCAGTCAGAAGTAGCCTACTTGTAACCTTGAAATTGTAAACAGTTTGAACCAAGGGTCATATTATAACCTGATGAAGTAAGATTCTTTTGGGTAAGTGTAGTCCAGAGAAGGGCTGTTGTTGATGACATCAAATTTCTAATGAATTTTTGATAGGCTACACAGAAGTCATCTTCAAAAGGCATCTGAATCTTGAGTCTAAAAAGGACTCTTTGGTTATTGCAATGTCACTCGTGAGCAACAGGACAACAAAAACTCATCTGGACCATCTTGGTTTGTCAAGCTGTTTGTAACCACAGCCAAATGCAGACCACCCGCCTTTTCTGCCATTAAAATCGCTGTATATTTTACACCTGCATGGGACAGATTGCCACAAGCAAGCAGTGAAGGCACAAGCCTCTAGGGGTCTGGGGGCATTCGGCAAGATTTCCGTACAGGTCCCTACTTCATTATGCATGCATATTCCTAGCAGAACTCTATATAGGGAACTGTACTGAAATCTTTCCGGGCATTCCCACAAGAAAATTTTGAAATCTTGATGCAATTTCTCTCCAAAATGTCGGGTAAATTGATCGTCTTTTTTACTCTTGTGTTGCCGGCTTTTCATGGCTCCACCAATTTTATTTTATTCTTGTGGTTTCTTTAGTTTATCTGGATATCATAGTTTCAGTTGAGTACTCGATTTTGTGTTCTTGCACAAGCACTATAAGAATGGGATAAAACTATCGCAACAGATGTCAAAATCGGGATGGTTGGACAGTCTGAAAATGTACTAACCCAGCTGGTGTTAAGCGTAATTATTAAGTTCCTACGAGAAGCATTAATAATTACATAGTTCACTTGATTGTGCTGTACATGGCACACTCCACGGAAGTGAATGTCGGCATTTTGTGTGTTCCAGAATCAGTTAAAGGTGCGTGAATCTTGATCTGCCGCATGTGGGTGTCCCTTCCATTCTGATGATTGGCCAAGACTGCGATCTGTAACATGTACGTTCGCAATGGCTTGTCACCGTCAGATAATGACACGGTCAGCCATCCACTGGGTTCCTCTAATTCTATCAGTTCTATTTGATGCAAATCGTGAAAGTGATTTCCAGCTCTGACGGATATTTTACTGGGCGTGTAGCTCTCATCTGCCTTATAATCAGCGTACAGACAAAGGTTTTGTATGGCTGTTTTTCGACGAAATTGGATGCTGATCAAATGAGGCTGTGGTCCGTCCGATTGCCAGTAGGTTTCTAAGTTTCCGTCTCGAAGTTGCTCAACGCCGAAGCCAGGTTTACATGAGGATAGTGACCACACTGCTTGATCACCGATCTCTCGATGTTTTTCGCCGCCAATTCCATCCGTTTGTTGGTCTGCGTTTGCATTAAAATCTTCGGTTCGTACCGCCATTTTGAATTTGGCGCTAGCGGTAAACATGGGCAGCGGCGCAGGTACTTCATGTATCCCATATTATAATGTATTACTATGTAATTTTACTTATACATGCATATGGTATAAAGGGGTATACATACAGGTAATCACATGATTTCCAGTGCAATTTGGAATAAATAAGCACCAATAAATTTTTTCAAAGACTATCAAAATTGCAGTCGCCCTACGGGCTCGTGCAATTCGTGGTCTTTGAAAAAAATGTATTTATTAGAATCGCATAATTGAATAAAATCTTGCATTCTGATTGGTCAACGAAGCGAAGTATTTAGCGTGGAATTGCGAGTTGAAAACGAGGCTAAGTGATATTGTTTCGCATATACGTAACAACTGTCGTCAAATTGTCAAATTGAACTTCTTTTTTTCTGATTTTATTCAATTATGCGATTCAAGGAAAATTCATTGCCTGACTCGTGAATTCCGCGTTAAATTGCACTTGAAAACGTTTTCGGGTGCAGTTTACGCGGAATTCCCTCGTCAGGTAATGAATTTTCCTATAATATTTAAAAAAAAATTGCGAGGTAGCTTATCATAATTATGCAGAAGTAACGCGGGTAAATCACGTGCAAAAATAATTTATTCAAACCCTGCAAATATATCAGCACGAGTTCAGTCAAAACAACAGGTTTTTCAATGTTTTTATTTAAGCCGCAAAAAGTTCTTTTCTCTTTTTTGCACTGAATTTCCTTTTTTCTGGACTGAATTACCTTTTTTCTGCATCGTGTTTCCTGAAAACTGCATTTCTTTTAGCCAATAAGAGTCGAGAATTTTTTGACATGTATATTATTAATGGGTAAATTGGGGTACAGATAGGCATAGGAGGGTATCATGGGCATACCTGGACATACATGATACATGACGTACATACCCACACCGGCTTATGAACGCTGGTTTTATAAACTGCCGTAGTATAAACGTGCAGAAAGGACGCCATCTTTTGATTACGTTTTGGAAGATTGGAAAGATGGTGAGTCTTTTGTAGTAATAATACGTGTCTTTAACTAGATTTTTATGCTAATAGAAGTAGTGTGATATTTAGCTGAAGCTTTAGGGTACTGAATCAATTCATCACACCGCATTCTGCGTTCATATTCACTTCTATTTCACTAATTTCAGAGCTTTGCATTGGTTTTGTTATTGGACAAATGAGCATGTTCTGTTGTGGGATTTTCTTTGGTCTTTGTCTCTATTTCTATGATCATGTCTTTTATTTCCGGGCTTCTTTGCCCTTTGAAACATTTTGGGTGAAAAAAGAGCAATACTACAAACTACTGCTCCCGTGATCCCGCACTCGAATGATAGAAAGAGCGAGGAATACATTGACGAAGTGATTATTTCATGCAAGGCTAATAAAATGACTGCTCCTGCCATTGTCGAATGATGTGTTGACGGCTTCAGGACTGCGGAAGCAGTAGGCAAGATGTCCGTACAGTTCCCTACTTCATTATGCATGCGTATTTCCTAGCAAAACTCTATTCACGCTCGTTCTTTTTGAAAGAGGGTTAGTAGGAATATGCATGTATAATTAAAGTAGGGAACTGTACGGAAATCTTTCCGAGCAGTATTCGACGATGGCTGTTTCAGTGGCCGGGTATTCTGAAGTTTAGCCATGTGCATGAATCCAGTCTACTTCCCAAAATACAGCTGATTTAGAGAAATTCAGGTTTCAAGGCCAAGATTTCAACAATTCTCCTTTGAGATGAAATCTACACTATATGGCCTTGCTTCCTTGAAAGTTAATTTGTTAAAAAAAATTGTGACCTTCCATGGGAAAACTAACACTTTACTGTTTACAAGGCCTCTGCCATTCGCTATCTGTTTGTTTGCCATTTACAGTCAAACCAGGTCAGGCATACCCAGAAGATTCTATTAAATACTGAAATATTGGAAATTTGAATGCACAAATGGTTTTGTAACATGACCGTTGTGAGAAATACAGGATTGTGTTACAAGCAATTGTTGGCAACTTCAGCGGTTATAATAGAATTAAATATCACCAATTCAAAACACTAAATGAAATTTCTGTTATGAATGTCGAGTTTCAGTTTTATTTACGGTATTCTAAGTCTCAAATCAGCGCTACATGTATTTTACTTTCTGTAGCTGCTCAACTTGTCCACGACCACTTGTAGCCTAACACCGCCTTGCTCACAAGGGTCATGTTCCGAAATGATTATTGGATTCAAATAGTAATTCAAAATAAGTAATCTTTTCATTATTAGGATCTAGAGGGGGTACACTTGACCTGGTTTGACTGTAAATTCTTCACAAAAGCATTCATTTCACCATTTGTCTTTCGTCGCATGATGTTTGAAGAGGTAGCTCTAGAAAATAGCTCTAGAAAATATTCATCCATTCAGGTAGTTTATTCAGCTGTTTAGGCGAATACTCGTGAGATTCGTAAATGGTCTTCCGATCGTTTGTTCGTTCATTCGTTCTAATGCATAGATGTACCATTTGAAACTGTTCAAGTGCTAGGGATGACGGTTCATCTTATTTTATTGAAAGTGAATCTTAGCAATGGGGGTTGTGATTCAAATTATTTTGCGTGCCATCTAGAGCATTTATCCTTTCTAGTCTATTCAATGCTTGCATGGAACAAGCTCTGGCTTGATTCAGCACCAAGAGTAAATGGTGTGCAATCGCTGACAAACAAACACATTGATCGATGTTTGATGTTCACTGAATGCCTGGGAATCTACACGATAAGTCAGTGTTCCAGATACAAGATGGGTAATAAGTCAAGAAACTTGACAAAGCTGGGTACCTGACCCAACAAATCAAGTGATAGACTGCATCCAAATCAGGTTGTCAAGTGGATAATGCATGAAATATGTTACTGGCAGAGAAGTGACTATACAAAACAGTGAAAAAGACAGGTTAAAAACATTCCATTGGTTTGATTTTGCACTGCACCGAGTCCCTGAAAAATTCATGTTGTATCTTGAAAGTCCTTGAAAAGTTTTTTAGTTTTTTAACCCCCAAAATGGTACAAACCCTGAGAAACTTGTCAGATATTTCTATTTGCCGCCTAGTTTTTACCCTAATTTTTAGAAATATCATGAGAAACATCGGCCACAGAACACAAGCCTTGGAACAGCCAAGCTTTATTTCATGAAAACCCAAAAATATTACCTGAATTCTGAGTACAGTACTTTCAGTGGTGATTTGTGTTTCTTTGGCAAATTTCAAACTTCTCCTCAGGGAACATGCCTCCAAGCTCTCCCAGGGTGTCTTGTAATTTATGCATCAAGTGCAAGCACTCCCTTCTCTGCCTTCTCATAATCTTTTGCTGCCTTCTCTGTTTCTTGTTGAAACCCCTGAGAGACCCAGTAGTACTGCAGGGTTTTCAGTAAGAATTGAAGTAGCAAGATTAACTTGAAGGGTGCTGCAGGCTATTGAATTTTAGCCAGAGAATCCCACGTAGTAGCCAGGGAATTCACTGTTCTCTGATGGCTAATGAGCACCCCAGTATTGACCCATCAGATCTGGATTCTACAAGTTATAGATCTGTAACACTTTAAGTGTATGGGTGCTGACACCGAAGAGACATTGAGCAACATGCCCTGACTCAACTGTTTTGTTTTTTTTTTTTTGCATTGTCTTCTGCAGACAGACAGATACAACATTCACAGTCAACTTGAGCATTGTGAGTATCGCTACATAGTGATCAGTGTTCACTGAAATGTGTTAGGGATCATTTACAGGCAAATGGTGAACTTTAGATCAACTATTGTTTGCTGTTTGAGGTCTGGGGAGATTCACCCCGTAATTTTAGCACAGTTGATTTGGTGGAAATTGGCCATGATTTTGTGAAGTGAGCTAAAAGCCGTGCAAAAGTCATTTAGGACATTTAGCCCGGAGCCCTTTAAATGTTATTTTTGATGTTGCTGTGGTTAGACATTTAATAATATTAATTTCATTATTGTTTTCACCTTTCATGGGGACTGGGGTATGTTCACCGGACCCAAATGCAAAAAACGCAAAACAAAATAACATGATAGATACTATAATATTGCATCAACTGGAGACTCCGAGGCACAGGCAGTATTTGAACCCATGACCCTGCGTGATCTAGTTGGATGCTCTAACCACTGATCTACTGGAGACTGTGGTGAGAAAGGGTGAAG
Source organism: Astreopora myriophthalma (assembly GCA_014634185.1). Classification (NCBI taxonomy): domain Eukaryota; kingdom Metazoa; phylum Cnidaria; class Anthozoa; order Scleractinia; family Acroporidae; genus Astreopora; species Astreopora myriophthalma. The sequence continues at coordinate 1,578,748 of BLFK01000201.1, read as the reverse complement.
TGTGGGTACTGATTACAACTGCAACACGTGGTCACATAGTCAAATTTCAAACAACCACATACAACTCATAACTGCATTGCGCAATAACATTAAGGCATATTGGCGATAACGCCTCACTAACTGCATCATGCAGTCACATTAAGGCATATCAGCAATAACGCCTCACTAACTGCATCACGCAGTCACATTAAGGCATATCGGCGATAACGCCTCACTAACTGCATCACGCAGTCACATTAAGGCATATCGGCAATAACGCCTCACTAACTGCATCACGCAGTCACATTAAGGCACATCAGAGATGCAACCACCCAATCACCCAAGGGAGTAATGTGTGAAATACATGATATGTGTTACTGCATCAACTGAAGACTTGGACAAAATCCAAGCTCCAGATGGGTTTTGAACCTGCGACCCTCCATGATCTAGTCTAATTAAAGTGCTTAAAACTAATTTCAGTGCGTTATCAACAAGCAATGATCATAACTTTATTAGAGAGGCTACATTGTTTTATATTATTATTTATTATTATTATTATTAACAACTGCATCGCTAAATGGAGGTTGGGTGCCCCAGACATCCAGGAGCTTCCACTATTGGCTGCCAGCTCCTAGATGAGACTGCTCCCATGGCTGGCAAATCCTGGCAACCCAGCCATGAGCCCCCACGCAGAAGGGAAGAAAGGGGCACCCGTCACACTGATATAGAATATACAGTGGAAAAATGGGGAAGGGTAGGGGGGGAACAATCCAAACACTGTGCTCAGCGTAGAATGGCGCCACCAAAAGACACGAGGGATCCACGCGCATGCGGACAATAGAAGACCGCTGACTGCCCAGGCTTACCAACGCTGGCTCCATGCATGCACTGGCGCGTGTGCATGAACAAACAACGCTAAATGCAAGGGAGCGCAGACCCCTGCCGTAAACGCCTCACAGAACACCGTTGGACACGAAGGAACGTTGACATAGACGAATGCACTGGCGCGTGTGCATAACAAATCCGCAGATCCTTGAGGGAACACAGCCGCTCTTTGTTGTTAACTCCGTTAAATTACATTTAACTGCATTTATTATTATTATTATTATTTCCTAGTGCAATCCAAGTATGTTGGAACTGGACATTCAGACACAACCAAATTGTAAGTACAAAGGTAGAAGGGTTTGTAAGCTTTTGAAACCCCTCGTGTAGAAAAAAAAGGTGAAAGTCGAAAGCCTGGTTCCCACTTGTGCGATAAGCACAAGCATAAACATAAGCGTATCTTTATGATGTTCCCACTCGTCAGACAAGCACGAGAAAATGAGGCATACGCAAGAGCAGTAACGGCAGACGAAATACGAGCTACTGCTAATTTTAGTGCTTAAGCTCTTGCTTATTTCATGTCCGTTCCCACTTGTGAAATAAGTGCGAGATAAGCACAGGCCCGTAGGGAGGGGGGGTGCGATGGGTGCGCCCGCACCCCCCCGCAGACTGCTGAGGTCCACTTTTTTGTTAAAAAAATAAATACTAAAAAAAAATAATAGTGGACATAGTAGTTGATCTGTTTGTCAAGATGCACCCAAGGAGGCTTGAGCTTGGCACACTTCTGAAAGATCGTGATGATCAGCAGCCAGCCGAGTGAACAATACGGATTTACAACTTTATTTCTATTTTTGTTATTTTTAAATAGTGACATTGGCATTGTTATTCTCTACATTGTAAAATACATACGTAAAGCATTCTCTTTGCCAAAAAAAAATCAATTTTGAAGTTCAAAATTTGACAAATATCCACGTTTTTAGGTTCGCTTTTAGCGACCTATATTGCCATCATACTGACCTTCAAAACGCACGAAATGCAGTCTCAGACAACTTAATTTTCAAAATTTCCCGGGGGGGCATGCCCCCGGACCCCCCTAGTAAAGAGCGCCTCCGGCGCTCATTGGTCCGTATAATCAACTGATCGCACCCACCCGTAAAAAATCCTGGCTACGGGCCTGAAGCACATGCACAAAAAAGGAGAGAAGTTCCTTTTCTTGCGCTTATGCTTATCGCATGATTGGGAACCAGGCTGAAGATCAATGTTGGTCAGCTGCGTGTACCGCTAATTAAATGGCAAGGTGATATCCATGGCCCCTGGATATTGTCATAAACAAGAGTGTCTTTGCAAGCAATAAAGATAATTGCATTAATGCTAGCTCAACTCACAGTGTACATGTTCTGACATGGTTAAAGGGGCTCTGTCACGATATTTTGAGGTATTTTGATCATCGACAAATTTACTTTTAAATTGAAAGAAACCTGAAAATAATGCTTTACAAAGGTGGAAAAACACCAAAGAGGTAATAATAAACCAGAAAGGAACAAGGATGGTTAAGGATGGAGAAGATTGACACGGATTGCAAACAACAAAATTGAAAAGTTTAGCTAAACTTTTCAAACCCATTTAACCGTGACATAGCTCCTTTAAGCATGATGACAGCAAAGTCTTCCTACACATTGAAACTGCTGGATGGTAAGTTATCTTGATGCTGGATAAAGTTATGTGGGCTTTGAACAATAGGAGCCAAATGAGAATGCAAGTTGTAATTGAGGGTAATTTCTGAAAGTTCACACTTTCTATTTCGACACAGAGGTGCCTCAGATTATCTGTCTCCTTACCAAGGGATGTAGGCATAAGTGGGTACTGACAACACACTGCTGGGGATGCACCTGTGATTAATTCTGCCCCATCAATTTTTTTTTGTTGGGGGGGGGGGGGGG
>BLFK01000201.1:1559541-1575365 GCA_014634185.1 Astreopora myriophthalma | reverse complement strand
GGGTTAACCCTGCAATGGACTAGCATCCCATCCAGGGGGGAGTAGCAACACTCTCAGTTGCTTCATTCTATGGACACCAGGACAAGCTTCAGCTCCCTGAGCTGCTATGGCTTGTGAGAGGCTTTACCCTTTACCTTTTTATGTTGACGAGAAATTGTTTACCATTAGTGATGCAGGGATAAGAACCTGAGTGCTCCTAAGAGGAGCTCAATCTTTGACTTTCTGACTCTTGTGAGTGTCCCATAGCTCAGTGGTGGAGCATCTGAACTCGTGATTGGAAGGACATAAGCGGGTTTTGGAGTTTGTACACATCACCACCAATAAATTCATCATTTCTTTCATTTACCAGGCTTAAAATTCACCACTTCCTCCACTATAAGTGCTAGAATGCCACCTTTAAACAGTTCAATCCTAGCAGTACGCCAATTGCCAGATGTTCTTTAACAGCCTAGCTTGCATTGTCACATAATTTGGGAACTGGACCAATCTTCATTTCACAAATCGGCTAAATACACATTTCGCTCTCCACAGCTGTCTGGCCGACAAATCGGACCAACAAATCAGTGTGTAAAGTGACCTTTAATGAATCTCCTACTTCTTCTTCAATCATTTCATTCATCATTCCTTTCACGGGAGAACACGCACGAGCCCAACAAATTGACCTGCTTTCAACTGTGTGGCTTCATAGCTCAGTTGGTAAGAGCACTGCACCGGCATCGCAGAGGTCGTGGGTTCGAATCCCGTTGAAGTCACTTGAATTTTTCAAGTGCATATACGAGACAACTGCTTAAATTGTCCAGAAAGTGTGAGGATCAGTTCTTCAATTCATTTCCAACCCGCACTTCACAATCATTTCATTCTCCTACTTCTTGTTGCAGAAAATGCTTCAACCTTGTGGTACACCGCCGCACAGACCAGAACAGGATTAGAACAGTAAGTGCTTATTTTAGCACGGTACGTGCAAGATAGACCACATCAGTCGTTATTATTAACCCCATAACCCTGAGAGGGACTTAACAGAGTTTACTCGGGCTAACGCCGGGCAATTTTACTCGTCACTGGGGTACTCTTTAGGGAGTAAAGATTTAATTCACTTACTTGTAATAGCAAGGGACAACGTGTTCATATGGAATCAGAAATTATTTTTATCATCCTTGTATGCGTCACATAATCTGTCTTCTTGTTTGTTTGTTTTTTTCCTAGATTCACTTTATTTTCTTCTTCTTCTCATGACGCAACATTCCTGGTCAAAACTTGATAAAATGACTTCATCAGTGCCATTGTTACCATGGATAGAGCTGTAAATAGTCGACGGTCTCAAAACCCTTTTTGTAGGCATTTTAGTATCTTTTTGTTGAAGTAATAAATTAGAACTTCCTGTTAAATTTCTTGTGTAATTCGTCGTTTCGCCATAAACCTTAAACTGGCTCGTAAACAAATGTTTATGAAACAAAGCCAAAATTGCTTCTTGTCTCGGCCTTTCCAAAGGTACTTTACTGTTTATTGCTTCGCTATACACAGAGAAAGAAATAATATGTAGAAGGATTCAAGGGTTTTCGTTGTAAATTTAGTGCGTTTTGGGTTATTAGGGAGCTTAAGCACGCACGTTTTTTAGGGGCGGACGGCAACCGGAAGTGAGTTTTGTCCCCTTTTAACTTGTCTTTACAAAACCACATTTACATTGCTAAGTATCTTTACTCCATGAGAAATGATTCATATAAAAATCTGGTTGAAACCACTGTCCTGGCACGCGAAATGTTCTCTTCCGGTTGTCGTCCGCTTCTCAAAAAGGCGCGTGCTTAAGCTCGCTGTTTTACAAGCTACATGTATAAGGAAATCATTGACTAAAAGAAAACGACTGCAAAGGCGCGGGGACGTTGCAACGTTGACTTTGCATGTTGTGATATTATTAACGGTATCGGATCATTCAAACGGCCCTTGATGATTACGTTTCTGTTAGAAAATAGGAAGCAGACAAATTTATTGCATTTTTCGTAAGTGTTGCGAAATGGAAAAACACGGAGACCCTCCTCTTAAAAACTAGAAGACCTTCCTCGTTAATTCCGCTCGCTCGCAATCTTTATTCTTGCGACGATTTTACCATTCCCTATAATTTGAAGGCCTGGAACAGCCTATTGGTAGAACTGTGTAATCTATGGCTTAAAACTCTTAAGGTGACGTTACACGAGCCGATTTTTAACGCCGATTTTTAATCTATGTAACACGAGACAACTTGTAACGCAACTTTGTTGCGGCAACGGTGTGTTACACGAGACGATTTTTAACGCAACATTATTCGCCAGATTTGAGCCCAGGCTCCTGCTCGACAAATCCCGGGCATCAAATATGGCGGACAAAGAGTTTCGGCTCTCCGTGGTGCATTCTGGGACGATGTTGCGTTAAAAGTCAGCCGCGGGAGGTGTTACACGCACCAACACCAACAAAATTCGGGCAACAGTGTTGCTTGTTTTTTAATCGCTTTCAAAAACCTGCAACATGTTGCCGCAACATTTAAAAATCGCCCTGTGCGCCATGTTACACGAGACATCTCTTAACGCAACAACGTTGCGTTAAAGATCGGCTCATGTAACATCACCTTTAAGCCTGGTTCCCACTCGTGCGAGAAGCATAAGAAGAATCGTGTGGGAACGGGCGTGAAATAAGCATAGGCGTAAGCACACGAAAATGAACTCTCCCTTTCTTGTGCTTGTGGTTTTTTTATCTCACGCTTGTGCATATTTCACAAGTGGGAACGGACACCAAATAAGCGGAAGCATAAGCGCTAAAATAAACAGTAGCTCGTATTTCGTCCGCCGTTACTGCGCTTACGTATGCCTCGTTTTCTTGTGCTTGTTTCACGTGTGGAAACGTCGTAGAGATATGCTTGTGCCTATCGCACAAGTGGGAACCAGGCTTGGTTCGATTCCTGTTAAAAGAATTTAGATTTCTTTTCCAAGAAAATAGCTGCGTCACGTTCTCGATAATTACGTATTACACTAATAGAAATGCTACCAAGGAGAAGAGAGCGTGTGGTTATGTAACGACGGTAGTGTGCGTGGAATCGAAAGGAGATCTAATAGAGGTTAGGAGCATTAGTTTACTGCAAACGAGAGAAATTGAACTTTGTGTTGTCTTCAGTACCAGCTGTTTGTACACATTTGCGAATATATTTGCAGTTCTGCGATCGTTGAAGTTGTACAGAATACAAACAAAATCAGAATTGTAGAATAAGAGAATTTTCATGGTTTTATAACAAGCAGCTGCCTGCCGTTGCCGTAAACGCGACGCGATTTCCATAATAAGCACGAGGGCGGACCGCGCATCTTAATTCTTGCATTCGCGCATAACCACAAGTCCTTGTGCTTCTGATCTTACCGCTACCACAATTCCTTGCGTTTCGAAAAAAACTTGTTCAAGGCCCCTATAATGTGGCCTTTTCCCGATAAGAGAGCTGCCTCGTTCGTTCGCTTGAAGCTCACTCACTGCAGCAGCAATAATTTCATTGTAGGTTTAGTGAACGAAAGAAGACAGAAGTAGTCAATTCTATCCATTGTTTTTTCGACTTCTGACAAGTTCACAGAGCAATTCTACTTTCAGCAAACAGCTGCAATTATTTGTCGATGAACAGCTGAATTAAAACACTCCAAGTGAATATCTGTGTTTGTTCTAATGTAGGCTGCACAACGTGAAATTCACGTGAACAGTTAAAGTCCAGAATTTCGTCGGGACAATTTTTTGCGCAGTAGTAAGCAATCGAAGCCTTGCCACAACCAAAGCCGAGTCACGGATTTTATGGAAGGCGTTTTCATTAAAAAGAAAACTGATATTTCTTAACTGGTTGAGTGCGTTAATAAAGAAAACAACCCACTTTACAGAAGACAAAAGTCGGCGAGTGCAAAGAAGGGTAACGGCATAAATTTCGTTGATAACCTAATTCGGTAATCTCCTCGTACAATAGTGGAGTGAAAACTTGTAGATAGCGTTATAATATTATTGACTAGAACTTACAGCCAAATGCGAGCTCTTATTTGAAAGAAATAGATTTGAACCCTTCCGATAAAGATCTCTACATTAAGGGCATGTCTTAAGAGCCAGAAAAAACACAGGCGTTGCATGGTAAACGATTCCTTTCCGTTAAGTGCATGCGCCTAATGATATCGTAGAGTTTCGTTTCTTGTTGGTGCTAAGCTCTTTAGATAGTGATTTTGCCCACACGGGAATAATCTCATTGCAATTTAATTGGTTATCGGCCTTCCCATTATTGACATCGGGCTTTCTTAGCCAAATCCCCCTTTCAGTAGCTCTTTAGCATAACAGAGCTTGACTATCGCTTTCCTTGTTTGAAAGCCCATAATCAACTTGCGGCTGACGAGACGAGAATCTTGTTTGTGTTCAATGTACGGAGAGCTTGCCTCCAGGCCTACCAAACCGACGTTTTCCCGGCAAATTGCAACCAGCATTGACCCTGATTCTGGCTTGTCATGGATACCGTAACATCGTTGAAAATTATAGTTTTTCCAAGCCTTGAGGATAAAGTATTTGTCGGAGACAAGAAAGGCCTTTTGCCGGCGTCCACGAACGTGTTTACTAAGTCAACACACGGATCCACGCTTTTCGACAGACAAACAAGTGATGATGCACGAATTGATTCAAGAAAACTAGGAGACCAGCCCCAAAAAATGAAGAACAGAAGGCAATTTAGCTGCCCAAGAATCATCGATTTCAACACGCTAAAGTCCTTCGAAGAAATACGCCCCGTGCATAAGCCGAAAAGAATTTTCAATGGTTTTTTCCCGTCGCGAGTGCGGTCCGTAAGCGTTGGATTACCGAGCGCTCGGAAGGAAGGACAAGTAAGTTCAATTTTTTCCCCCTTTTCAGTTTCAGTGAAGCCCCTAGTTAAAGTGCCAAAAATGAAAATTCAAGAAAGGATAAGTTCAGTCGTAAAACTAAGTACTTTCGTGCAAAAAAAGATAAACAACACCACAGCAGGGTGTTGCTTAAGAGCTTTTTATTGAATATTCACACCGTTGGCTGTCAACTATGGGCTTAGAAACTCAAAACAGAAAGCAATGCACTATTCAAGCCCGTTCATGCAAAGCTTGAAAAAAAGTTTATCGCTATCGATTTGTTAATCGTCGACAGACAATGTTATCATGAAAGTCGTTTTCTTTCTGTAACCTTGAACCTGTCCCGGATCAGGCAATATTGGATACCGGTTTTCCTTAAATTTTGACGTGATCACTTGAAATTGCGCTCTTCTAATTTGAGAGAACATTTTCCAAGATGAGTCATGACCATATATGTTGTCTATTAAACAAAAAGTAAAAAACCTTTATTTGTACACGGTGATGCCGCTTGTGGGGCCGCCGGTGTCTAAAAAGTAACAATTCAAATAAACAGAGCAACGTTAAGAAGCCCAACTAGACTGAGGCAACTAGCTAGGTATTCACAAAGCGTGATAGAGTTGTATTCTGGATCACTGAAGACAAAATCCAGTTGGTGGTCGCAGCGCGATTTGAACCCGGAATATCCATTTGCGAATCTAGCGCCCTAAACACTTTGCTACGCCGCGTACGTACTGCTTGATATGAGCTGTCTGGTGAACTCCAGCAACATGCTTCGGTGTCAATTCTTTTGAATGATCCGGCGAGAAAACTGCACTCTCTGTAGTGCTTTTAATAGGGTGTCTAAAAAACACAAACTGTAGTCTTTCAAAAGTAATAATCTACAATAATCCAGTACTTTATTGCAGAGGAGTTTGTTCGTCAGGATTTTACAAAAGTAAATTTGTTTTTTACTCAGTTTTGTAAGCGCTCATAATGTTTCGAGGTGGGAAACAAAAAAATCGAAACTCGTTGGCGGAGGAGGAATTCGCAGTTATGCAAAGGACAAATTAAAGTTGCCATTGCAGTGTTAAAATCGTCTACATTCACTTCCTTGTTGCTCACTGGTAGAAATTTAATCATCTCCAATTTCCTGTTTACCAGAGTCACTGTTATTTGTTGGCCCTTCAACTTTTAGAAACATAAAAAACAAACAAACAAAAAAAAAAACAAAAAAGCCACAAACTTTAGGTACATGGTCTTAAACGGCGGAAAGAAAGTAAATTAATCCGATTTCAGCCATTTCCAGTGATGTTGTCATTTCAAGGTGGAAAATGTTGTCATTTCAAGATGGAAAATGTTCTCTCAAATTAGAAGAGCACAATTTCAAGTGATCACGTCAAAATTTAAGGAAAACCGGTATTCAATATTGCCTGATCGGGGACAGGTTCAAGGTTAGGGAAAGAAAACGACTTTCATGATAACATTGGTGAAACCATTTCTCGGAATGGTTTCAGTTTACGCACAACGAAACTGGACTGTGGTTTTCAGTGGTTTTGATTTAATTTGTTCACTAATATATTTGTGATTCTGACAGACAAGGAATCTAAAATCGATGAATTCCCACTGAAACTCAGCGTATACGCAATAACATTCCTTGTTTGTTTGAAAAAAGAAAACAGAACAAAGCTGTCTGTTGCTTATTCAAGAGAATAAACAAAATAACAAACGCAACAAAGGAAAAAGAAATTAGACGTGAAAAACGTGTTTTTCTTTCAAGTAGTTTTAACTACCAAATTGCTCGGCTAAAATAAGTACCAAATTGCTCGGCTAAAATAGTTGTATCGCTTTTCGAAATTCGTAAACCGTTGTATCGAGTGCAGTAACTATATTTTTTCATATCTGCATGCTTACGTAACTACACTGCAGAGGAAACGGAAAAATTCTATGAAGTTTAACCCGCATCCTTGGATTTCAGGTGTAATAGATCAAAAGAGACAGGAACAAACTTGTACTGCACAATATTGAAGAGAAACGCCGGGGCGCGATCCATTAAGCTAATCTTCCGGAATTGAATGTAAACCTGACGGTTATGTATGGAAATTTTCACTTCGAAAATTTCTAATCAGCTTTTCGAACCTTTGAACTGACATAATTCTGCGAACCGGAAATTTCTGGCACAATGGGTCGAGTCCTGAGCAAAGAGCTCTCGGTTTTTGGCTGTTTTTGTGTAAAAATTTCCTGCGCCTGGGCATTTTGAAATCCGTATCCAGTGGCAACCATATGACGTCAGACAATCTAAAGTGGCGACAAGCAGGAGTTCTGTAGCCTGCGTAGCAAGCGCAAGGGGAGAGGGAAGCGACCGAGCCGCGCGGATTCTGCGGATTTCCGGAGAATAAGCGATAATTTATTTTCCTTTGTTTCCTCAATAGGATGTTATTTTTGAAAAGCTCGTTCCAAATCCCAACACGCCACCTTGCCACGACGGAGCAGTGCTGTCTCGGACTGCCACTTCATCTAACAGCATCTTACGGTCGGAGCCGATCACATTACCGAACGATTCCGATCCCCGAATGTCTCCTCGGCTTTTGACAAAACAAGACTCAAGGAGGGTAGTGTACTCGCTGAGAAATAGCTCGCCCTCTCCCTGGGTAGACAGGTACAAACTGAAACAGAAGTCTATTTCCGCGTCAACTCGAGTGGAGCTGGGGAACAAGGCTTGTACAACGGGAAAGCCTCCTGTTCGAGGATTTTCGAGATAGTACGCAACGAACACAAATTTCCGCAAATCGTCAGGGTTTATAAACTTCTCTCCGCATAAAATAATAAAGATGAATTCACGAATTAAGCATTTTAGTTATGCAAAAAATACAGTGTACTCTGAAGGACTGTTACGCACAAGAACTTGCAACTATTTTTAGCGCTACAAAGTTGCGCTTAAAGTTGAAATGGTGTAACATGGGCCAGGATGGGTGAGCGAGATCTACGCAGTCTTGCCCTGCTTGTATGCTGCGAGTTTTTGAATCAGCTTCCAAAACGTGTAAGGGGATGAAAGTCGTTCGCAAACCCAATTTACACGCGCTAACTTTCTGGGCAGAACAGTTTCGCTAAAAATGGTCCCTGAGAATCGTTGCGTACAATCCCTACAACTTGATGTGCTTTGTTGCTAAAAATCGCTGCGTGTGACACAAAGGGTTCGTTTCTTTTCTCTGTGTACATTTATGACTGAAGTAAACTGTTGCATTTTGATATTGCGTTATATGAATAAGGCAACGGTTTTAACTTGGCTCATTAGAAAATGGGGAATTTTCTACTTCGAACATGTAGGTTATCTCCAGCTTTCTTCATTAAAGGATGCACGCTATGTTTCCTTTCAGCTTACGAACGAGTCCTTTATTTTAACTAAAAAGCACACATAAACTTTTCTACAACTATTTAAATACATTTCGTTAATTATTCGCTAATTACATTCTATATGCAAGGCGAAAAGGTTAGGAAATGGTTAAAAATTAATTAAAATGTTTGAACCATACGTTTTCGGCTGTTTGCCATCATCAGGGTTCGCTAATTATTTCGTTAATTAATTATTCGTTAATTATTTCGTTAATTATTCGCTACATTTCGTTAATTATTCGCTAAGATCTTGACATCCTGAAATTGAACTGGTTGCCGGTAATTGAACAGCGCGAATGGCATATTCTTAAAAGTACACACAAGAGTTTAAACAGCTCGGACTGGCCAAATTATTTGAGACTAGAGACTTACGAAAGTAATCGAAACTTACGCTCCAGCAAGGGTATACAGCTTCAAAGATCAATGATCGCCAATACGTTTCAAGATGAAGGTGCTAATTTATTCGATAACCTTCCCCTTTCTTTAAGAAACTGCATGGACCCAATTTTGTTTTGTAAGGAGACGAAGAAATTGCTACAAGACAAAGCTAGGTCTAGACTATAAGTTGTCACTGTAAATATTAATTATTTAGCGTTTGGAACACATATCTTGTTGTTCATCTTAAGTCTGTTTTAGTTGGAATTAACTTAAGTTAGATATCAACGGATGAAGAGCCACTTTGTGGAAATGCTGTTAATAGTCTTTATTATTGTTATTATTATGATTATTATGATTATGAAGAGTTGACAAGTTTACGCACAGAAATATGAGACAAGTAGTTGACAAACAATAAAATGTAGAGAGTACTGACAATAGAGATTAACACTGCAGCTTAACACGTATTACAAAACGCTGACAGTCACAACATCACACAGTTCATTTAGTTGTTTTTCTACTGTATTTTCAGGGCCCACGCAGCAAGTTTTTGAGTGGCGAGCTAAAGGCAAACACATGCGCCAAATGCGCATGCGTGCGTGAAAATTATTTTTTGTTTCATTTTATTTTATTTTTTGGCACAAAAGTGGTACCCCCAGCCTCTCCCTCTGCGTGGTCCTTGATTTTTCATATGAATAAACTGTGAAGTGGTATAACCGTTGTACTGGAAAACGTTCCCACTTGTGGGGAACGGCTATTCATAGAGTTATTTTTATGGAGTTACTTTTATAGAGTTAGAGTTAAGCCTCCAAAATCCCGAATACATGATTTTGGAAGGTCTATCTTAAAGTTTAGTGATTAGGTCTAAACCATGATTTAAGAGTCAAGTCGGTTCATTTAATTTTGGCTTTCCTGAATGTTGAATTCAGGATTTTGGCAGTCGTTAACTTTAAGTCATCACTCTACTGAAATAACTCTATTGCTAGTCGATCTCCCACTTGTGTGTCGTAAAACCAAAAAAAGCAAAGTAATAGATCGTTTTCACATGAAGTCATGGCGGCCATATTGATGTACCTAAACAAAGAAACGGCGGCCATTTTGGTGTCCCAAAACAATCTTCGGGGGAATTGAATTCCATTTTTATGCCAATATGTCTTATTGTTTCAGTAAATCAATATAATCCTATTGTTGCCGCTGATCACGTGTACTGAGTGAAAACGATCTATCACTTTGGCCAATCATACAACAATTTTCACTTGAGAGTCGTAAGTAGTTACGCAATTGGTTTGGCTTTGGTTTTGGTTCGCTCTATGATTGGATCAAAAAAACTTGCGCGAACTTTTTAACCAATCAGATGCCAAAACTAAGATCAATTGTCACTCTCGTTTTCCCGCGCTTGGCGCCGGCTGCGTTTACTTGCTTTGCGTTCTGATTGGCTAGTAAAACCAAGTCGTCAATTACTTCAAATTGCGATTGGCTCAATGGTGTATTTCCTTCGGAACGGGATTGGCTCAGTAATTACTTTAGTTTTCTTTACGACACTCAGTTGAAAACCAAATTTGAAAACCGCTCTAACATACGAAGCACTCGCTCAGTTGAAATAATCACAACAGAACTCGGAGCAAATACATGCGGCCGGCGACTGTCGTAAACATTCACAAAAATGTTGTACAGATTAATCTCGTTTAATTCGTTTTGTCCTCTATATGCACAACAACAACAACAAGAACAACAACGACAGAAACAACTCGCAAACGTATCGAAACTTGAAAGCCACTCGCGTGGAACTTCGGAAAGGACTGACCAAAGTCTAATGTACGCTGAATTAAAATAATGGTTCGCTTGTCAATCAAGAGGCTATACAAACAAAACAATCTCCAAGAATTTAGTTTCAAGTCTCCTTTGCTGCATATCCAGTATTTCAAAGTGCGGGGAAATCCCCGAGTTTAACTTTAGATTCTGATTGGTTCAGAAAGCGGTGCGAGAGTTATTGGCCAATAAAGAAGTGAGCAAAGCAAAACAGCACTGCGATTTTTACGCTCAACTAAAAAGGGGCTCCATTGCAACGAAGTTTAAGAAGTAGCCAGAATTTTATGAGTTGAATCTTGCTCCGAATGTGAATCTACCTGTTTAGACTAATGCTTTTTTCCGCGAGCTGTATTTTCTCGCGAAGATCTTGAGGATTTTTCAAAAGATTTTCAATGTCTGTAACACTCATTTCCAACAGCATTCCTGTAATTTTATCAGCATTCTTCGCATGTGACTTCTCTATAATCTCAAAGAGTTGTCCTCCCAGTTCTTCTTTCGTGGCGTCTTCGTCATTTGTCATTGACGCACTGAAATTCAAAAGACCGCGTAGTGGACACAGTAAAGGCTGTGGAAGTTAAGAAACCAGCTGGAGCTTGTTCAAAAATGAGAAGCGCACTTTCAAACGCAAACATTTATGAAGAAAAATGTGGAGGTGTCCCAGAAATTTTGTCAGAAGTGCGCATGTGCAAACGGCACCTCTTTGTACCACAAGGGTGAGAAAGACCTTGCAACATTTAGACGTTTTTTCGTGCACCTCGGTGGTAGAGGATCCGATTAGTAAACGGAAGATCATAGGTTCGACACCTTTTACATGGGAGCAAACGGTTTCCTCTTGAAATGACATTCTCAAAACTGGACTTGCTTACGATTTGTGATAACAAAATGCTCTTTTAAAACGGTGAGTAAATTAGTTTCAATTCATGTGTACAAGTTTAAAACTGATTACTATGACAAAAATTTCACAGTTTAATGCCAAGCAACCAACCGATACTGGAAATAGTGAGCCTGGTAAAAATAATATATTGATGCACTTACCTTTTGGAAACAGAACTTTGAACCTGACGCTCTTCATCCAACATTCTTTCAACTGTCTTCCTTTCTTCGAAAGAACCAGGAATTTCTTTGGGGCTGCTTGTTTCACTGAGCACATTAGCTGCAAGTGATGCTCTCTCTTTAAGTCCTTCAGAATCCTCGAGCAACATATGCAGTGTTGAGACATCAAGTTCCAGTAACATTCCGGTAATTTTATCCGTATGCTCTGGGTACAGCTCACTAATTAAGTAATAAAGCTTTTCTCCAAGTAGTGTTTTATCTGGCTCTATTTGGTTTTCGTCTAAGCAAGTGGTTTCATCTTCCTTTAACTGGCTGTTTAATGCCTTTAAGGCCTGATTCACTTTCTCTTCCAGTGCAACATTGTCTTCAACGATAACTTCTAAATCTTCAGTGTCCATTTCTAGAAGCATTCCTGTTATCTTGTCAGCATGTTGTGTACTGAAGGCGCAAACCAGTTCATACAGCTTGTCACCAATAAGTGATTTATCACAATGGGTTTTCAGTACAACCTCACTTTCACCATTTGGGTTAGGTTCAGAATAATTTTTCAAAAATGCTAAAATATCTCCAATCTTATTTTCCAACAAGTCTGCATTTTTGATGAGGTGTTTCAGACTTGGAACATCCATTTCTAGCAAGGTTCCTGTCAATCTTTCAGCTTCAGCAGGGTGTTTATTTTCTATTATAGAGTACAGTGTTTCACCCAAGGCCTGTTTGTTGTCACACACACCATATTGCTCTGTAGACACTTCAGAATGCAACAATGTCCCTGTTTTACGCAAATTCTCGGAGTGCAAATGTTCAGCATTGGAATCACCAGGACTTCCATTCATGTCAGTTAGTCCACGGTCTTTGCTCTTGTCTACCTCACCATTCTCCCTGCAGATAACGAAACAATAATAAATAAAATGAAAATATTACAATTTTTTGTTTAAAGTTAAAGTTAAAGTAAAAGTAAAGAACCTATATTTATACAGGGCAGTATTTAAAGCTTGGAACTTGTATGGCCTTGTATACAGAGAAACGATCCAAATAATTAAAGAGGAGAGCAGAAGACCCTCATAACAGGGTTTTCATTAACTTTTAAGGTAGAAGGGTACCTGGCGTTGAGTAGCCAGGTACACCATGTGAATTGATGCTGATATTATCGAAATTCGCACTTAAAAGAAGCCGGGTACTCCCATTAAAGTAGACGGGTGCGAGTACCCTGGTCCTGGCTTCCAATACAAACCTTGTCATAAGTGACTTTCATGCATTTTGTTGTAAATTTGCAAAATTGAGGTCAATTTCCGCCACATCAGCTATGCTAAATTGACACGGTGAACTGTCCCATGCAGTATGCCAAAAACAAGGGTAACGGCAAAAAAAACAAAAAAGAAGTTAAAATAATTTTTTTTCCTTATAATTACATCTTCTTGTCAGCAGGTTTTGTTCTTTTCTTGATATGACTTGAAATGAGTTATTTTCTAACTTCGGCAAAATCTTGCCGGCTGCGTTCTCAGCGAAGTATCAACCATGCGTGTCATTATATAATGGAGAAAAACTAAAAAATAATAAACAATACAATAAATAACGAAAGACTAAATGAAAACTTTGCAAAATAATACACAAATACTTACACAGAAGGTCCAGAATCACCAACGAAAAACACGAGCCGACAAACCACATAACCGAAACAACATAACAAAAATGCCGCCGAAGCGTCTGAAACTGAATTGTTCATTCGTGAGGTCAACTGTCCGGGTCCTGGGAAAAAACTAGGTGGACCAAAGCGAACTGGCTAGTCCCAGGACCCGTCTAAACATAACTCAACGACCGTCACATTGCCAAAATGTTGAAAAATGACAAAACATGCACTCAAAAGTCACCTATGGTGGTTTTCCGCTCTCGCCTTCAATTATACTAAACAACAGTAAGGAACCCAACTGGAAGAAGGTAACCAGTTGGCTATTTACAATATGTGGTGGAGTTGAATTCTGGACCACCAAAGACAAACCCAAAGCCAGAGATGGATTGAAAACTGGAGCATGCATCTGGTTCCCTTAAACCACTGAGCCATGATGCCTCCTTTTTCTGTTCTTCTATACATTTTAAGCATGCATGAGATAACGCCAGGTGAAACCAGATCAGAGAGAGACCATTGGTTGGGATGAAAACAATAGGCCATTTCCGAATTGATGTTTGCCTCTGGTTGAAAGCGAGTCTTGGTGCACAACATTCTTGGGGCTGCACATACCCATACAACCCATATAAGAAAGCAAGTCTCACTTAGGGTGTTCCGGGCAAAGTGCCAATATTTTATGCCACCAAGGTCTCGTTTAGGGTTCCCCAAAGAAACACAGAATTACGTGAAGAGAAGCAGAAGTCAAATTTTCTTTTTAACTTGTTTTTAGGGGTCAAAATTTGCTTAAGCCACGCCCAGATTGGTCTCCTTTAGGAATCACTAAAAGCTTGAGCTGCGCCCAGATGGTCTCCTTTAGGGGTTAAATTCAAAATTTCCAACAAGCATCCCCGTCTGTTCCAATTTTTATGTGTGTGTAAAGGGGTTTTAAAAAGAAAAACAAGGAATTTTAATTTCCGAGTTTCTACTCCAGCTACCTTACCCGGAAACGCTATTAGTTAGTGAACTGTCAACCGGAAATCGGCCAGAGTATGGGCTGCTTATAGTAGTCTACCGAGAAAGCACAAATGTCGTACGACAAAGCAGGCTTGATATAACCTCTGCTTCTTTCTTTGTTTAATAGGAACAATAATCAGAATAATGCAAGCGAGCTCCCAGACGTAACAAGACCCATAGGTATTTTATAAACAGCTGCAACGTGGTTTACTACTTTATTTTCAGTCAAGCGAAGACGACAAACCAAGGATATTGTCACATTAGCCTCACCTCTCGAAAAACCGTGACGTGACAAAGTTCCTTGCGGCAATGTGAATTCTGTTCACAAGCTCTTCGCGACCTGTTGTTGATAAAAGTTGCTCCAATTCATCGTAGTCCGCTTCCAAAAGCATTCCAGTAATATTGTCACTACTTTCGGGGTAATATCCATCAACTATTTTGTGGATTTTTTCTCCAAATTCAGCCTCTTTTCTCTCGCGTTCAACGCTTACCAAAGTCCCCATCTTTTTTGCGTTCCATGAACGCCTTTAAAACTCGATATCTTGAGGGTGGGGAAGGGCAACAAGAGCAAAGAAGGTTTCCAACATAAAAGTGTTGTCAACACAAGCGTTTTGTCTCTAAGATTTTAAATAAAGTTTTAGATGAAACGTTTTCAATTGCTCTTACCACAAAGAAGAGTAAAAACTGAAGAAAAAACGAAACACACAAACAAGTAAAACAAAATTATCTTTATTTGAACACGTCCCCGGTCTCCTCTCCCCTTCTCTCTTGCAATTTGCTCCTTACCAAGTCTCCCTTCTTCACCTCGGACAAATTAGGGTTTCAAAAATGGCGCGGGAAGATAACTTTGAGGTCTCTTGAAGAACAATTTTTAAATAATCGTTATTCTCGAAAATGCAATGTTCTCACTGCATAATGACCTCTAAAAGTCCATTATTTCTCATTACAGGGGCTATATTTGGAAGAAATGCCTGCTTGTTTGCGCGATTTGTTGGAGCAAACAAGCTTTGAACAAGACAAGGGCTATAGCTATGAGAGTATAAGACCTCGTCAGTCATCAGAAATTTATAATTCTGTGTTGGAGATCAGTGGGATGAAGCTTCCTCCTCCGCTGGTAAGGTTTTTGGCTAAATTGAAATTCCATAAATGTTGACTTTCGATGAAAGAAAGATAGATGCGGACTTACAGTTTTAATTCTCTGTTGACACAGTTTAGCGCGTCACCTCTTTAAATTGTAGGTAAACACAGATGGCGTTCGATCTGTTTTTGAAAACTTTGTGCTTTTTCTCCGTAATTCATGGTTTTTCGCGGTTATATGAGATAGCTGAAGGTTGTAAGGGATATTCTACGGTGACATTGCAATGTTATATATTTTAGAGACTTCACTTTCAATTCGGTTTATGTACACACTAATTCAGCTTTCATGTTCATGTAAAGTACAAGGCTGCTTCTAAACAAACTTTTATACGTTTTGTAATACCTTTACAAAGCCGTTGCCACCTTTTTGTAAGCAAGCAAAAGCTGTCTAATTGGAATTTTCCGAAATATATTCAAATGGTGTGTTTTAATGCTCGTGGCTTGTGTCGCATACTTCTGCAGTATACCGAACTCGTCCCAAAGTTTATTTCACAGGAAGAACTGCCTATCTTATGAATACTGAAGTCTCCGCGCATTTTATTGGTTATTACCTATGATTCATTTAACAAGTTGAGATCAGTTTTTTATGCATCTGCCCTGTTGTTGATGATAAATTG
>BLFK01000201.1:1547226-1559531 GCA_014634185.1 Astreopora myriophthalma | reverse complement strand
GTGCTGTATTGTTTTTTTTTTTTTTTTTCTGACTGCTGAGCTACAAAACCACATGAAGCTTCTGAGATCACATGCAAAATTGTTTTCGGGATTTCCTTACTTATAAATGCTAGAAAAAAGTGCCAGGAACAGCTCGTGTACAGTCACAGCACAATTGAATCTTTGTTATTTTGAGCCTATTGTCAGTGTGCATGACAAGAGAGTAAAGATTTCTGTGTAGTATTTCTACTCTGTCCGAAGGACACCTAGGGTTAATGATTGATAATGATGCAGCAATTTCCCTGCACCCTATGATTTTAAATATTTTCATTACTTGTTTTAATATGACTTTGTATGTTAGGGAATCGTATGAATGCGGGTGCAATTAAGGATTTACGCTACAAGTGTTATTTGAAAATTCTCTCAAAATCACGCTCATCAATCAACTGATTGTGCCAAGTAATGTACGGAAAGCGAAACTTTCCATGGGCAAAATGAATTGAATAATGACATTTAAAGTGCCACTATGATCAAATTCTTATCCCTTAAATTTTTAAGTTTATCACATAGAATTCCAGGAAAGATTAAAAATGACGTTTAGCATTTGGAAATACCTGCATTGGTTCCGGGGATATTTAAGTTTTAAAAATGAGTAAAATATGCAACTGAGAGAATTGATGACGGACGACATTTACTCAACCCAATGTATCATCAAGTATATAAATGGAGCTATCTTGGTCAATTTGCAGCAGAGACCATTGAAACCTGGTAGGCTAATAGTTATACAGGCAACACACCTAAAAATTTGGTTCCCATGGCAAGTCATGCTTTTCCAGTCCCCTCCAACCTGATTTCATATTTTTAGTGATTTTAAGCTCGTGAAACAATTAACAAGGCCACACTCTACCTAACATATTTATGTGCTTGCTGGATCATGCAGATAAGGCATCGGTGGCAAATATCAAATATAACGGCAAAGGTGGCCAGCAGAACCTTCAATATCAGGGAGGTCTGGAACCTAGTATGTTGCCATGGTAACAAAACTGGTACCCTCATAGTATAGAGCACATCTTATAGAATCTTCCTGGAAAGAATCGAGCATTTCTGATACAAATTGGCTGAGGTATCATTTTTCATCGTATTTGATCAAAATTAGGTTGAGTTTATGACATCATCATTTGGCTAATTTGCATATTTTAAAAACTTTAATATCTCTGGAACAAAAAGAGACTGACATTTTTAGTGCGTTTGGTCATTTTGCGCAATTGTTTATAGCACTTCAACTTTGTAAAGGTCATGAAAACGTGGCGGCTTAGCAAATGATGGCCAAACCGAGGTTGCTAGTTTGGTGACTTTCATTTGCAATCTTAGTCACCAAATATTTTTTCTACTTGCCATGGCAACCAAAACAGTTGCAGCAGCCTGGAGCACTGGGATGGGAAGTCAGCTCAACTGGAAATCAGCCAGAGTATAGGCTACCTGTAGCCTCTTGTTCAGCCTAATACACAAAGGGATTCTTAGTCTGTTGTATTAAAGAATGCCGCAAAAATGATAGCGACCTTATGATTGGAGTACAAGTTTGACTAAAAGTACAAATTTTCCATTCTGAGCATCACATTAGGTTTGGTGGTGTAAAATTTTTCTGTGTGCGCATACTCAGAACTAAAAACTGGTATTCTAAAGGTCATTAATAACTGGTCATTGATTTGTTGAGTAACAATTTTTTGTTTAATTTTCTTCTAGCTCACAGAAGAAGAAAGGGCCAAGATGCGTGAGTACAGACGAGAGGCGGTAAAATGTGAAGCCAGACTGTTTGATAGAAGAAGAGAAACGTACTCCAACTTAATCTTTCAAGTCATGTCTGTAATGGACAGGATTCAGGTAAAACATGTGGGCAGATTTTACCGTTTTCTTTTGTTTTGAATGAGTAGGGTCAGGTGGTATGGCTCAAATTTAAAATTACAGAAATTTCTTTCCTGGATCCCTTGTCTGTCAAGAATGTACCCTTAAGGGTCTCTGCAATTTTGTGTGGGGTTATGTTGATAGGTTTCTAGAACTCAGCCAATCGCCCTACGTATACCAGACCGTGGTCTTGTGCGTCTTGCATCTCTAATCAATGCTAGTCTTCAAAACTATCTAGCTTATACTAGACCATCATGGTCACATAGTTGCTGCTGTGACGGTGGTTTAAATTTATCTTTGGTTTAAAATTTGTTAAACCACTTGATTTATGTTTCATTGTTCCAGGTTAAGGTAATGAATGTATGACACTGGAAAATAAAGGTTCAACTGGCTTAAACAATTTTGAACCAGGGAAAAATTTAAACCGCAGCATATACCCCATCAACAACAACAACAACAACAACACCTGTTTCCCGTTAAATGATACTCGTGTTGTTTGAAGCAGGGTTAGCACAAACTCTGGGTTAAGTCCAATGAAAGCCCATAGGTTGCAGGGTCCGAAATTAACTTTTTTAGGCAGGCACCAACTGGCGACTGAAATTTTTTTTCCAGTCGCCATATGGAAAAATGTGGTCGCCAGAAAGTGGCAATAAAATTTTTCCGTCACAGCGAAACACAAACCAAAATTTCTGGTCGCCAATTTGTCTTTTAAGAATCCGCAGAGGACCAGGGAGGCAGAATTGTATAAACAGTTCCCGTCTCCGGTTACAGTCAAGGCCACAGGCTTGCCGGCAAAATATTTGCAATCCAGGTCATCAGGAATCAAACCAGTGCTGAAATTATCTTTTGACCTCTTTGACAGATCCACATTTCCACCTTTTGACGCCCAGAGAATATCTAAATCTTCAACTAATTTCTTCGCAGATGGTCTATCTCCACTTTGTAATAAATTACGGAAAGATTCCAGAACATCTTTGGACACCACATCGCCTGAATAAATATTCATGGCGAAAGAACGCACATGGCCTCTTGCGCCCGCAATACAAATGTTATGGGAAACCGCTGAAAAAACATGGCGGTACAGCCTCGCACTGATCGTAGCTGTGAAACGTTGTGGTAGATTTACAGTAACAGGAAAATCGGTTTTATACATCAAAAGCATCGGAAAGGTAAAAAGTTAGTGACCAATTGGCGGGCGGCTTTGAATTTTATTTAAATCGATTTGGCTGAAAATCAAAGTTATTGTTTGTATATTAAATTACCGTGGCATGAAATAGTTAATCGCCCCCTGGCGACCAGTTTTAAAATTCTGGTCGCCAACACTGAATTTTTGCTCGCATTGGCGACCAGTGAGTCGCAATTTCGGACCCTGGGTTGTCATGGTATTTATCTCTGTTTAACATTGACCCTGCTTCAAACAACAGTGGCGTAACAGCTCTCATAAGATTGTAATTCTATTGGCCCGCCAGTGTAGCAGCAGCTATTGTTTTTAGGGTTAAATGTATTGTTTCTGTTGTAAGTTATCATTGTCTTGAAAGTCTGGAAAGGTAACGAACCAATGTTGTGAGATACTGTGAGAGTTGCTACATGGCTCTCAAACAACTCAGCGCTGATTTCCACACCGGATCTTAGACCAAACTGTGGTCTGTAGTAAGGTCCTACTTTAATGGCAGTGCATAAAGTTTAACATAAACAAGCTAAGTGTTTGAGTGGTAAATAGACCACTTGTAAAGTTCTTGTGGGGTGGATCACAGGAAGTCCAAGCTCAGCTTGAGAGTTAGGTTGATAATGGCATGGCTGTAGATGTAACGATTTGTGTGGAAATCCTGGTAATAGATTCAAGGAGGTATTATTTATTATTGCCAAAAGTTGTCAATAAATAAAAAGTCTTGCCTTACTGTCATGGCGTGTTACTTGCTTCTTTTGTGGTTATTTTCCTGCTGGGTTTCACTAATTAGGCCCAGAAGGCAAATAAGTTAGATCACAAAAATAACCACATGTAATTTAACATAGGAAGCAAGAAACACTCCATGACAATAAGGTAAGACTTTTTTATTGAGAGTGTTTGTATATAAAAAAATGTATCTCGCTCTATTGCCTGGATTCCCATACAAATCCTCATATTTTCAGCTTGTGCTTTTATTGCCCGACTCTCACACTAAGCTAGGGCTTGCCTGTGGACTGACAGTTTCGTGGTTGATGCCATTTCCTGTGTTAACACTGGCCAATTGTAACATGGTGTCTTTGTGCATGGATTTTATCTTCCGAGTGCTTTGCACTTGGGCCAAAAAATGAACTGGAAACACCGGCCGTAACTTAAAGTACAGCCCTTGAGCTCGGTTAGTAAGAGGTACTATAGATTTTACAGTGTTTATGAGATTGCTGTTTGGGGACATTAGACAAGCAAAATAAGTGGAATTTGGTTCATTTTGTCAGGAACAAAGAGAAGCAAAGCATGACTCTAAAAGTTCAAGAGGCGCAACTCTTCCCAATGGAATGGCTGAGGTAAAGGATGCTACACACTCAGAGGCATCACATGAAGCTGGTCACAAAAGAAAAACTTGGGATAGACAAAACAAAGAACAAGGACTGATGGCAAACTCCATTGAGGATTGGACTAAAAGTCATGGCAATCGATCTGCAGATGTCAGCAGTCAGTTGGATTATTCACCATCTTCTTTGGAATTAACTGGTATTGTTGGTGGCCAAAGCCGAAAAATCCAGCATGCGTTTACTGGACAAGCTGATGCTGAGGAGCATGCTGGTGGTGACCATCTTGGATCTGAGGGCTGTGCAGATCTACCTCTTAGCTCTACATTGTATAAGGATGTTGATGAAATAAAGAGACCATTTTCCCAACTTTCTGTGATCTCAGAGGGACTCCTCTCAGGCAGTGCATCTGATAAGACTTTGATAAACAATCACATGTCATTTCAGCAAGATGAGAGAGGCTTGGAGTCTGACTCGCTAGAGACTACGTCGTTGTCTGTGGCTCTTTCAGGTGAGAGAGTTTTTTGGGAACGTTAAGTTTTAGATCATTCTGCAAATTAGTTTCAAACAGATGCTAGTTTATAATTATTAATATGTAATGTTCCTTCATTGCTGAAAAACTACTAGTTTTTCTAAACTATTTCCTTGTCTTTTCTTGGACACTGGAAATGAAGATTTTTTGGATACCATAATTATGCACTTTGTCCACTTGGTATACCTACTGGTAAAGTGCCAATGAGCATATTATTTCTTTTTTGGGAAATAAACCAGTTATGTTTTTTTTCCCCTTCAAATACAACATTTGGCAGTTTTATAGTCCCCTCCTGTTGCTAGAATTGTTTGAGGGAATTTCTTCAAAGAACCGATTGCATAAAGATTTCCAGAGGAGAGATTATCAGCTACCAAAATTGCTACCATGAAGCATGTCGGAGATGCATTAAAATGACATCAAGAAAGAGTATAACTACCTAAAATTTCCAAATAAATGTACCTGCATTAATTATAAAATCTTAACGCTCTGCTTGTAATGCAGGAAGGAGACCATTCACACAGTTCCCTGGTGAAAATGTTTTATTGTTGAGGATCCTTGCCAAGATCTTCAAAGATCCTTATAGGATCCTCTCGGGATTCTTGAAGATCTTCAAGGATCTCTGCTAAGATCCTTGCACTTGTTTTCACAAGGATCTTTGTAGAAACCTCACAAGATCCTTGAAATGTCCTTAAGTATCTTTACATGTAGTTTAGCAACAGAAGATCCTTCAGGATCTTTAGCAGGTCCTTGAAGATCTTTAAAGATCTTCAAAAATCCTGTCTGAAGTTTTTCACCAGGGTTGTGCAGCGCGGCATGAATGTTACAAATCCTAGCGTTCAATGTTATTTTCGAGTGGTACGTTGTCAGTGGTATCTTCACAACCCGTGCACAGAACACCAAGGTGTTGACAGCGCTGTTGACTCAAGAAATAGAGCTCTTTAATTACCAGTATCTTTTTCCAATGAATAAAATCAACATTGGTGAAGAAGCTATCAAATAAAATTTCAAGCATTTATTTGCCAACACATTGAGTGCATTTCAATTTCAATATTAATGCTGTAGCATGTTTGAATTTAAAGAAAGACATGTTGGCAAATATAACGTCTAGGGTGAAACCATCCTGGCAGGCGTGTCAATTTCCCTGAATATTTGTATCAGATCAAGTGTTTTGTCAAGGCACACTGCAGGCCGATTGTACTCTTTCAGGTTGATATGATCAAACTGGGAAGGAAGGCACCAGTTTGACTGAATGCGCTGGTTTAGTGGCAAACACGCTTGTTTGGTTTGGTCTCTTGACCACTGTACAAGCATGCATGCCTCCAATACTCTTCGATAAACACAGAAGGGAAAAAGAAATGGAAAAGAAAAGAAACAAAAAACAACTTACCTTCTCGAACAGAGGCTTCTTAAACCAAAGCTCTCAGCTATCCTTGGTCACACCATATATAATCTAAAAACATGTCTGTTCATTGGCTCTAATAGTTCTAGTCTTGCCATTGGCTCAACCCAAAGTCTGCATTACGTTATACCTTATAACTTTGCAGATTACTTGAGACTGTTCCTCTATACAACCAGCTTGGCTGGTTCATTGGCAGTGTAATTTTGTTATCAAGCAGCAAAGTAACTTGTAATGTTTTAGTATCTAAGGAGATCTTGTTTTCCTTGGCAGATTTCAGTAATGTAACTGCATGTTCAGTGGTAGAAACGGAGCCCAGATTAACAAGCCAGCAACACCTTCACACAAAATTGGAAACCACTGATTCTCGTTACAGAAGTTATCATGAGCAACAATCATCCACCACTCAACTGAAAAATACTCAGACCAATGCAAGGCATGGATCCACAAAACCTATGGGTGAAAGTGAACCTCAGGTCAGTAACGCCACAGAGGAATACTCACTGTCAAACCAAGACAAGACACTGGCAAGTTTGGAAAAACTCAGGAGAGAATTGAAGCAAAGGCACTTAGATCTTCTTAAGCAACATGAACTGAAGAGACTTCGCAAACAACAGAAAGAGCAATTTGTAGAGATGGAACAAACTTTTGCCTCCTCTTACAACAGTGCTCCAACACATGGGACTGAGAGACCACGGTCTCGTTCAATGCCTTCATCGAGGGCTCTAGACTTCAAACAGTTGCCTGTGATTGGCAGGACATCACCACTCAGAAGGCCTGTTTCCATGCCGCCAGGTGAAATGTACTCTATACTGGAGCTCAGTGGGGAGAATCTTGATTTTGATTTACAAGATCACAACACTGAACCAGAATCATCTTCTGATAAAGAGAACCATGTCATGAATGGTGATTTGAGCATGACCAGAAGTGATGCGAAAGGTGTTCCGAGGAATGTTACGTTAAAAATATATAGTGGAAAGAATAAACTTACAAGCTCCCCTCAGAAAAATGACCGCAAAATGTCTTTACCAAAAGAAAGCTTCAAGGTATGATATTATCTCAGTCTACACATAAAATGCATTTTCGGTCACAAAGCCTCAAGCTCAAGATGTTTCCAAAGCATGTTTTGTTAACAGCATTTTATTACTCTGCATATTTATGAAATATTCAGGCCACTGGGCCTACGCAGTGGCAGAACAATTAAAAAAGCTTGTGTTGTGCAAGCTGTAGTTCTAATGAATGTTGTAAATGTGCAGGTTTTTGCAAGTGATGGAAGAGACAAATTTGCTAAGCTCTCTGCACATGCCAAGGGATTTTTGACAAGATTGTTGATGAAAACTGACAAAGTACAAGGCTTGGTTAAGACAATAAAGGTAAGAAATCTTGTATAATTTGGCAGATCTGATTTGGGATCAAATTAATTTCTTGTGAAAAGTGATTTTTTTTTTCTCTTTTCTGATGCTTTTTCTTCTTTGTCACCATCATCATCATCATCACCATAAAGATTTGTTGTATCCATTCAAAAGAGGAAATCTTTCAAAGTTTAACTCTGGTCCGGGAAAAATGGTTCGAATAGATTGACTGGACATGGAGTCGTATAATCTCTAATTGCAGTTTTGTTCGATCTGTAAGAAACAATACACAATTCTTGAGAAATCTAATAATAGCGAGCGATTCATGAAAATTGCATGCAAGAAATATAAAATTACAACACTCAAAATCCAACCGGTTTCAAAACATATTAGTTACTTCTGTGGCGCTATCCAGTCAAAATATTTCAGTAAAAGCAAGCAGGTCAGCAAAAAGACGGGTCGGCAGAACAGGATACACGCAGGTTAGCGAGGTGAAAAACGGACTGCTCTCTAACATGGAAAAAGTGTCATGAGAACTCAAAGGTCAACTTTCCTTAGCGATTGCACCACTAACTGTCAATCACGAAGTCAATTAGTAAATCAATGTCAATCAACGAATTACTAATTACTAACTTATTTTCATTTGGTCAGCGAAACAAACTCCAGTCCACACTTACCCCTTGATTTACACCTGGAAAATCAGGCATGCTTTTGGTATTTTCGGATCTTCAAAGATCATCGAGGATTCTGATAAAGATCTTAATAAGGATCCTCGGAGAATCTTGCCAAGATTACCAGTGTTTTATCAGGTTTAAAAGCACAAAGGCATAGCTGTGTTTTTAGACCCAATAAAATATGGGCTGCAAGTCCCTCTGGAGTCTGAACAATGGTTCAGACTGTGAGAGGAAAATAATAGTATACAAGAAAAACAAGCTATGCCTTATTAGTATTCTTTATGTAACAAATACCAACCAGGAGTGTTTTATCAGGCATAATTCTCATGCCTGTGATGTTTTATCGGTGACTTGATGGGCTGTTAGATCCTTGCCAAGATCCTTAAAGATCTTTTAAAAATTGCTTTTAGAGTCATTAAAGATCCTTATAGGATCTGTTTAGGACCCTTACAGGATCCATAGGATCTTTGAGGATCTTTGCTAAGATCCTTGTACTTATTTTCACAAGGATCTTTGCAGATCCTTCAAAGATCTTTAAAAGAACTTTATCCTTTTAAAAGGCTCTTTAGCAGGTCCTTGAAGATATTTAAGGATCCTCAAAGATCCTGTGAGCTTTTCACCAGAGATATCCCATCACTTTGAGAAAGGAAGGAGAATGCAAGGCAAGAAATATAGTGAATGAGAGGAAATGGTCAAATTGACAAGACAAGCGTACATTGTTCACTGTAGGGAAGCTTGGTTGATGTAGTGGTGAGAGCGGCTGCCTTCCAACAATGTGTTTGGAGTTCTCTTCCCAGACTTGGCACTGTGTGGTTGATTTTGTTGGTTGTCTAGTTTGCAGGTTTTAATTTTAATACTAACATTATTATTGCACCTTATAGCTATGTATTTCACTATATATGTCACTTACAACTGCATATCATAATCTTATCCTATGCATCCTAGTAGACCGCGGCAATCCCGAGTTTTTGAGGCTGTCAGTTGCTGTTCAAATGTGATCACGAGATCACTGTTTTGTGTACCATGTGATAACCTTTTTGGTGTACTGCGTGATTAAGGGTGAAGACAGAGCGACTTTTATTTTCGTGAAAGCTGATCATGTGTTACACCGAAAGGTGATCACAAGGTCAACATACAGAATACAGGCCAATCATAGTGCACATTCCATCTGAGAGATACAATAATTATCATTATTATCATTTTATTTTATTTAACAGCTTTATTCAATTCCCCCCCCCCCTCCAAAAAGAAAAAAAATGTACAAATCTACACAACGTTAACATGAAGTACCAATAATACTACCTACAAATCATCATCATTGCACAGGATACCAGAGATGTCTTAGAGGATATGTCAAACGAAGGCATGCAGATGCAGACTATGCAGGAGAAAATGTTGAAAGAAAATGTTGAGAATCATGTATGTAAATGGTGATAAGAAGTTGTATTTGAAGGAAGTTGTATTTGAAAAACGACATGCACTGTTTCTAGGCCAGTTTGCAAAATCACGGGCAATTTTCACAGAATCAAGTGTGCTAAACATGTGGGGTGAACTTCCCCATGCTATAAGCCAAAACTTATGGCAATGCAATGAAAAGAAGCAGAAAAACAATTTTACCATATTTCCTTCCTCTTGTTCCCCCCCCAAAAAAAAAGTGCCCAGGTTTTTTTTTTCTTCCTTTGTTTTTTTCTTCACATCACTTGGAATAGTTAATTCCCTGACTTAATCACTGTGTAGTGTGCAAAATTTGGCTGCAGTTTTCGCAAAATGTCCAAATGCACTAAAAAAAACCTACAGTCGACTCTCGATAACTTGAACCTTCAGGGGAAATAGAAAAAGGTTCGAGTTATCAGGAGTTCGAGTTACCGAGGGTAAAATTATATACAAAATTACCCGATGGGAAATGAAAATTGCTTCGAGTTAGCGCGAGGATCGAGTTAGCGAGGGTTCGAGTTATCGGGAGTCGACTGTACT
This sequence comes from Astreopora myriophthalma, assembly GCA_014634185.1. Classification (NCBI taxonomy): domain Eukaryota; kingdom Metazoa; phylum Cnidaria; class Anthozoa; order Scleractinia; family Acroporidae; genus Astreopora; species Astreopora myriophthalma. Next base: position 1,549,232 of record BLFK01000201.1, on the reverse strand, counting down.
TATGACATTTTTGCCTGGGGTCTGTCATTTGTTGTTGTCTCCTTGAAATTTTAGTGCTGTGGCTGCTGTGTTGTGTCATCTGTCCTCCACTGTACTTGCAGAAAGAGCCATAAATTAAAACTAAACATGTCAATGACAATATGCTACAGATGGAGTCAGATTTCATTTCACAATGTGCCATATTCTTGTTTTAGCTTAAATCAGCAAGGGGGAGTCTTCATGATGTCTTCTTTAGAATACCTGCAAAAGAGAGAATGTCTCACATTGCGCACTCACGAAGTATGGCAAGAGCTAAAGAAGCTAAAAGAGTCGCAAAGGTTAGTAATTTGAAGGAAAATAAACAACATAGCAGCAGTTGCCAGTAAATTGATGGTCGTGTGCAAAAACTGAGCTACTTTAAAGCAATGTTTTTTTTAGGAAATATACCACAATGACATTGGCCCTTAAAGCCCACTGCCCTTCATTTCAAATTTAAACAGGATGCAATGGATGATGAGCAGCATTATCGGTGTTTAAAGTGTCAGTGGGCTTGTGTTTTTTCCCTAGCTTATTTTCTTCTTGCATTGTGGATACACGTTTTTGATGAATACATGTTTTTATCCTGACAAATACATGTCTGTGTTTATATCAGAACTCAAATTTGCCTTATTCTTTTGTATCTCTGTTATTGTTATAAATAGAGTTCTGTGCAATCAAAACTATCTGCTGTTACATTAAAAGCAATCCAGAGGCGACAGGAAGGTTTGGACAAGTATCCTTAAAACAATAACAAAACAATTTGTTGACCGTAACAGAACTTCATATTAAAGTACTGGGTGAACCCAATGGAAGTCAGAAAAATCTGAGTCACAAGCCTCCATGCTCTAGGTGGATGCTCTAATCACTGAGCTTCTGGAGACTCTGGCGAGCAAGGGTAGACTGTAGGTTTTGACTAGAACTGCATCAGGCACTGTCACATAGTCAAATGATTACATTAACAACTGCATTGCTATACTGTAAATGGAGGTTGGGTGTCCGAGACATCCAGAAGCTTCCACTATTGGCAGCCAGCTTCTCGCTGGAGACTGCTCCCATGGCTGGCAAATCCGGGCAGTCCAGCCCAACTCAGCATGGAAGACAGGCACCTCTAACACTGATTAACAGTGGAAAGCGATTTGAGGGAGGGAGGATTTGCCTATTGCTCAAGAAAAAAGATCTCTCTTTCCACTACAGTGCAACAAATGCACCCTTCAAACGGTGAGCACTTAGGGAATCATGAACTTTGTTCATTTTTTTTTTGTTTTTTTGTTAGAGGGTCGCACCGGCCTTGTGAGGTAATGGGTTCAAACCCCGTTGAAGTCCTGAATTTTTTCAGGCTTCTCTATGCAATTGCTAAAATTGCGTTCATAACTGCGAGGATCATAGCTTCACTTGATTACTGATACTGTTACATGTGCATCAGCTAAAAGGTCACAAAGGCATACACCTTATTCCAAAATGGCCATCATTTCAATATCCTTTTGTTTTTATTCAAATTAGCCCTTTGATGCCTCTTTCTCAAGCTCAAAATTCAAAAGAATATTTTACCTTGAACGAGGCAACAAGGGCTAATTTGAATAAAAACAAAAGAATATTTAAATGGTGGCCATTTTGGAATAAGGTATATGTACTTTGAATCAAATCTCTGCCTATATTTGCCTCTTTTCCATATGCTCTGAAAATGTATTCCTTATTAAAGACTTCTTTAATGTTCTAAGTCGATATGAACCCTGCTGATAGCATAGTACCTGTCCTTTGACAATAATTAATGATAATCTGTAATAAGTTTGTCCTTGACTGCTTGTTGTATAAAAAAAAGTTCAGTAAGGCAAACTGACAATCCTGAGGTTAAACCAAAACCTGAAGGTCGGGAAGAGAGAAAAAGAAAAAACTGGAATATCAGGTGTGTTCAACCCCGTGAGTGACCTTATGTCACGTCATGTTTCGACCCAATAGCATGACTTTCTCCTAGTGACCTGAGGCTGGCT